>JAJPUD010011921.1:0-51940 GCA_023553655.1 Myrmecobius fasciatus
GCTTTACTATGACCCTAACATCGAGAACAAGAACATGGCCCAGAAGTGGCTGATGCAGGCCCAGGTCTCCCCGCAGGCCTGGCACTTCAGCTGGCAGCTGTTACAGCCCGATAAGGTGCCGGAGATCCAGTACTTTGGGGCCAGTGCCCTGCACATCAAGATATCCCGCTACTGGAGCGACATCCCCGCCGACCAGTACGAGAGCCTGAAGGCGCAGCTCCTGGCGCACATCGGCCGTTTCGCCAGCGGCTCCAAGATTGTGCTGACGCGGCTGTGCGTGGCGCTGGCCGCGCTGGCCCTCAGCATGATGCCAGATGCCTGGCCCTGTGCCGTGGCGGACATGGTGCGCCTGTTTCAGGCCGAGGCCACTCCTGGCGACGGGCAGAGCCGCTGCTTGGCCCTGCTGGAGCTCTTGACTGTGCTGCCCGAGGAGTTCCAGACGAGCCGGCTGCCCCAGTACCGCAAGAGCCAGGTGCGCGCCATGCTGGCGCAGGAGTGCCGGGCCATCTTCCCTCTGCTGGAGCAGCTGCTGCAGCAGCCCAGCCTGCCCAGCGCCATCAAGCAGAAGGCACTCAAGTGCTTCTCCAGCTGGGTGCCCCTGGAGGTGCCGCTGCTGGACTGTGAGCGGCTGATCCAGGCCGCCTTCAGTGCCCTACGTGACCCTGAGCTCTTCGACAGTAGCGTGGAGGCCATTGTCAACGCCATCTCGCAGCCCGATGCCCAGAGGTGAGTGTCAGGCTGGAGCTGGAATCAAAGTGCAGCTGGAAGTGGCTGGTGGGGCGGGGGACAGGATGCCAGGCTTGGAGTCAGCCACATGAACCTGGGCAAGGCCCTGGGCCTCGGACTGCTCGGCTTCCTCAGCTGAGAAATGGGGATCATAAATGGCACCACGCGGGTGAGGTTGTCGTGAGGAGCACCCAGGACGGTGCTTGTTAGGAAGTGCTTAGCACAGTGTCAGGCTCATAGACGAGGCAAACACGCGCTCCCCTCCTGATCCCCTTCCCTTTTCCTCTCCGTCCCCAAGAGGCTCAGGCCTTTTGTTGGCATCAGTCTGGGTGACTAGCAGTCTCTGCCTCCCAGTCAGCTCAGAATCCCCCCTCCCCCCAAGCTGAGCCAGGGCAGGTGTGGGCAGGGCTGGGGAGGGGGCCGTCCTCTGGGAGCTGCAACCGGGCCTACCATTCTGGGCCTTGCCAGGCATCCGGATGATGCCCGTCCTCCCCCAAGGAGGGAGCCCACGGCTGTCTGAGCTCCCATTGGCTGAAGAGCCCTTGGTTGCTTAGCAACACTCCCCATTTTCTCCGCTTGCCTCTCAGAGCTCTAATTGCAGGTCTGGGTTGAGCTCAGTGCGAGAGGCAGCCAGGAAGTCAGGTGCTGCTGCTGCTGCTGCTGCTGCCACTGCCACTGCCACTGCCACTACCACCCTGCCAGCACCAGCACCAGCAGCAGCAGCACCCCCAGGGGCTGAGGCTGAGCCCTGCCCCCAGCTTGGAGAACAGGCTGCAACTGCGGGGACTCTCGGTTCCCCAGTGCCCTCCCCATGCTCCCCCACCTAGGCCAGCTGTGGCATTCTGAGCTGCCCTGTCTGCCAGCACTGGGTCCTCCCAGAGAGGGCTGGGCCGGCCTCAAGCTTCTAGGCAAGCCCTGGCTGTCTTGTGCTCTGGGTGCTCACCATGGAGCAGAGTCCTGATTTGCTGCCTTCCCAGCCCCACCCCCACCTGGCCTGGCCTCCTCCCCTCCCCTCCTCCTCCACAGCTGCTGCCACCCATCACTGGTGCTCCCTGTACCAAGACAACAAGTCTTTGAAGTGTATTTTTAATCCTGGTGGAGCACATCAGTTTAGGGTGAGGGGGCAGGGTAGGGGTGCTGAGAAAGTGGGGGGTGGGCAAAGACTCCTGAGACCCCTGGGCCAGGGCCAAGTTGGAGGAAACTTGTGGGATATTTCCTCATGATTCCAGGCTGCAGACGGTCATCACTTGTACATTGCTTTGTGCTTAGGGTCCCCGGGGTCCTCCCCTGCCTCCTTTGCCTTCCTAGTTGAGGTCCCCCACATCCCCACAGCCTGGGGAGGTCCTCAGGGGAGACTGCAGGCCCTGGCTATGTCCCTGAGCTCCTGGTGGGGCAGCTGAGCCACTCCAGACTGGGGGGCAGGAGGCCGCATTCTATTTCCGGTTTTGTCGTCCGGAGCTTGCTGTGCGACTGGGCCTGCTTTGGGGGTTGGTGGGATAATCAAGGCTGCCTCACCTTCCCAGCGAGTCTGTGCGCCAGGCATTGCCCGCCACTGGCTAGCCCATGCTGGTCAGCGGCTGAAGGCTCTCATTGTTTGGGGACCTCGGGTGTCAGGCCAGCAAGGGGTGACGCCATCTCCACTGGCACTAGGAGGAACGAGTGGTCTGAGATAGTCTGGAGAAGGGGGGATGGGGGGGAGGGGTAAACATGAGACCTTAGCCTCCCTTCCCCCCCTCCGGCTGGGCAGAACTTGTGGGTTAGTGTCTGATACTTGGAAGCAGCTGCCACGCTGGGCCTTTGCCAGCCTCGATGACCTGTCCTTTCCTCCTCTTCCTCCCCCTCGCCATCCATGGGTGCCATGAAAGTGCTGCCCTATCTCAGTCATGCTGTGCCCTAGGCAACCCCCCCACTGGCAGATGGCATTGCCCAGAGTTCTCCTGATGAAACGCTGCCTGCTTAGGAAGGGAAAATGGCTCCCATGATCAAAGGCAGTGGAAGTCTGAATCCATTGTGGCCCTTGGGCTCTCCGGGCCCCATACATGGTGCCCTTTCCCATCACTGTATTGTTTTCTTCAAAAGCCATTTTGAAAAGTGCATGTGGCTTATTTCTCCCTCTATGGTCACTCTTCTCTGTGGGGTCAGGGGTCAGGGCAGGGGCCTGAAGTTTTCTAGCTTCTTGGTGGGGAGTGGGGTGGGTTTCAGGGTTCAGGTCCCCCTGGGCAGGGGGACTTGGGGGAAGGCTCTGACCTCTTCTTGGGCAGGGGGAGGGAAGTGGAGGAGACTTACAGAGTCTTGGTCTGTCCTTGGCAAGAAGGATCATAAAGGCCTGGTCTCTCCCTGGGGGTAAGAGAAGAGGAGACTTGTGGGGATCTGACCTCTTCCTGGGGGAGGAGGAGATCTTCCCTGTAGGGAGCTCTGGTTGAGGAGCCCTTGTAGGTGTAGAGCCACAGGTGGTTTCCCCCGCAGGTATGTGAACACACTGCTCAAGCTGATCCCCCTGGTGCTGGGGCTGCAGGAGCAGCTTCGGCAGGCGGTGCAGAATGGGGACATGGAGACATCTCATGGGATTTGCCGAGTTGCTGTGGCTTTGGGGGAGAACCATTCAAGGTGAGGCCCTTGGGAAGAAGTGGAAGAGCTGAGATGTGGGCTACAGCCCTGGTAGAAGTTGAAGTTGGGGGCGTGGAGCAGGAGTGCTGAGTCAGGGGCAAATCAGGGGCGAGCCCTTTTTCTGAAGGGCTGTTTTCTTCTGTGTTTGCCTGGTAGGAAGCAGAGCAGGCTACCATGTGGCTGAGGGCAGTACCGTGTGGGCAGGGTGTGGAGGGAGTTGTAGTTAGTCTCTCAGGTGGTCATGAAGGAAGGGGAGGGGTGAGATCAGGTTAATTCTGAGGGACAGGAGAACCCCCAAGGAAGGGACTGGACCAAAGAACCTCAGACCAAGGGGAGGGAGGGCTGATGTCCCCTTACTGTGCTTCTTCTTCCTCTGCCAAGCAGAATAAACTTGGGATTGGGAAAGACCACAAAAATGGTCATTGAAATCAGAGATAAGTAAAGAGCTTTTCAGAGTTGCCTGGCTGCCTCTGATGAAGGCCTCGATGGATCCCATCTGAGGGTCCTAAAAGAACGGATAGTTTAACTGCTACGTGACTAGTCGTGATCTTTGAAAGACCCTGGAGTATGTCAGATGGTTCAGCTTTCCTGAAAGAGGAGGGGGTGTTCTCTTTAAATTCTGCCAGGTCTTGGCGAAGTTTTCCACCATTATTATTAAAGGCTAGTTGGTGCACATCCCAAAAAGGAGTGGTGATTGCAGACTCCTAATGTCTTCCTCAGTGGCAGGGGCTGACAGGCTTTCTAGATTGGTTACAAGACTGGAGTGGGAGGGCTACTTTATAGCAAAGCATGTGCTAGACTATCCAGCTCCTTCACTGGCAAAGATATTGACATCGAGGATGGACCATTGCAGAGTTCTGGAGGTTTGAAACTAGAG
The DNA here is from genome assembly GCA_023553655.1 of Myrmecobius fasciatus. Taxonomy (NCBI): domain Eukaryota; kingdom Metazoa; phylum Chordata; class Mammalia; order Dasyuromorphia; family Myrmecobiidae; genus Myrmecobius; species Myrmecobius fasciatus. Next base: position 4,211 of record JAJPUD010011921.1, read on the forward strand.
CAAAGGGCAGACCTTCAGAATAGTTATTAACGGCTGCCATCAGCTTGGCAGGAGGTCTCCAGTGGCCTGCCTAGGGATCTGTCCTCAGCACTTGCTGATTCATAATTATGTTAGGGATTTGTGCTTGGGAAATTTGCAGATGCCATAAGCTAGAGTGCACAGTGTCAAAATCCAGACTGATCTTGGTAACCTAGAACGGGGGACAGCTTCTGAGAAGAGGAAATTTACCGTATTTAAAAGTAAAGCCTTCCACTCAGATTCTAAAATTCAGCTTCAGGCATTGTGGGAGAGACATGCTGGGGAAGCCGTGTTTCAGAAAGGTCTGACTAGGAGATGACAAGTGAGAGAGTTGGTGCTGGGGGGGGGGGTGGCCCTGCTGGACTGTGCCCAGTCAGCCTGGGGGCAGTGCTGGCACTATGTTTTAGAAGGATAATGACTGACTGGAGAGTGTCCAGAAAAGGAAAAGGGCAACAAGACCGGCCCACAGTGGAATCACTTGTTCCTGTGTGCTAAGCCCTGGGAATATGCTAAAAACCAAACAAATGATGAAACTGCTGGACTTCGAGGAGCTCATACTCTGATTGGGAGAGTGTCCTCAATAAATATGTTCTGAGTGCCTGTGGTGTGCCAGGCACTGTGCTGAGTGCTGGAGTTGAGTTGCAGAGCAAATGACAAGGACCAAGGGTCAAGAAGGCCCAGTGGCAGGGCCGGTGAGAAGGCCTGCAGGGGTTCTCTAGGTCAGTGGGCAGTAGGTTTTGACAGACATGTTTGAGGCGAGGAGGTGGAGACAAACCTTGTTAGGAGTCCTGTCAAGAAAGAGGTGAGAGTCCTGGGATGGCAGCTTGCGGGGTCCAGAGGGTCAGGACGGTGCATGAAGGCTAGATTGCACATGGGGGTGAGTAGGGTGTAAGCAAAAGGGGCAGCTTTTTTTTTTTTTTTTTTTTTTTTTTTTTTTGTGAGGCAATTGCTCAGGGTCACACAGCTAGGACGTGTTAAGTGTCTGAGAGCAGATTTGAACTCAGGTCCTCATGACTTCAAGGCTGGTACTCTAACCACTGTGCCATCTGGCTGCCCCCTAGGGGCAGCCTTTATCAGGAGGTGAGTTCCCCAGCTGAGAGTGAGGGTGTAGATCTGAAGAGAGCAGAGGCTCTGGGAAGAGTGACAACTACTCAGGGAGGAACCCTGGGTATGGCCAGACAACTGTGAAAGTCCAGCTAACCTCAGAGAAAGAGGACAGTTGAGCTGGCCCCAGCAGCAGCCCATGAGTTAGAAGAAAGAGGTTAGATAATGGGGATAGCCCAGCACTGAGGTCAGGCTAAGTGGGACTGGCAGTCATTGGACAAGGGCTTTAAGAGTTAGGCCCAGGGTCAACCCATGAAGGGATGAAGGCAAGAACAGGGCCGATGGCCTGGGAGGCTGGGGTGGGGGTGGGGGAGAGAAGGATGGGAGGTTGGGGTCAAAGTTCAGGATCATGGAAGCTTCTACTTGGAAGCCACTGTCTGTCCGCCAGATGGGACCCCTAGAAGCCTGGGCTGAGCAGATAAATGGATGACAAGTATGAATGAAATGCTCCTCAGGGGATCAGGGGTGAGCTGGGAGAGCAAAGGCTCTTTATGGAACTCAGAGGAAGGAATGGGGAGTGGGCTCCCTCTTCATAGCCGAGTGCAGGGAGTGGGATGAAGTGGGGTGGTACAATCCGGTGAAGGTAGCAGACAGACACTTGGGTCTTCTCAGAGTCCTGGCCACTGAGTCGAGGGTGGACAAAGGGCTGGACTCAGCAGAGACGCAGCCAGGATGGACAGGGAGGAGAGGACAGCTTGGGGAAACTTAGTCGTGACCAGAACAAAAATGGCTGCCTAGGGGAGTGGCGATGGCTTCCTTCTCCCTTAGAGAACTGTAATCATTTGCTGGGGGAGCTATAGACAGGGAGCTCCCGTCCCATCCCAGAGATCCTGTGGTTCCTCAGGTAGGTGAAAGAGACAGGAAGGGCTCTGTGCTTGGTCCCTGCTCCCTGCCCCATACCAGCCTGTTGTTGGGCAAACTTAGTCCTCTATGAGTCTCTGATCTCTGCTCTCTGCCCCATGCCAGGGCTCTGCTGGACCAGGTGGAGCACTGGCAAAGCTTTTTGGCCTTGGTCAATATGATCATGTTCTGCACGGGCATCCCTGGGCACTACCCAGTCAATGAGACCACCAGCTCCTTGACCCTCACTTTCTGGTATACTTTGCAGGTTGGTTTCCTGTTTTCTTTGGTGGGCTGAGGTGGGGGAGGAAGGGGAGCCTTGGAGGCACGTCTCATTGTGTGCTCAGTTCTAAGGAAACCAGCCTTGGGGGTGGATGAGTAGTGACAGGTGGGACAGCCTCTTGGGGAGGGAGGAGATCAGAGGAAGAGTAAGTTCGGGGTAGATCCAAAGGGGGTGAGAGCGTGTGGGAAGGTTGACTCAGTACCAGTGGGGATGGGAAATAGGGGGACTCTGATTTTGGGGTAAAGCAGTCTGGCAAGGAAACAGGTGAGGCTTCTATGGGTGCAGGCTAACTAAACTTGACTCCCTTTCCCTGGCAACCTTCCAGGACGACATCTTGTCATTGGAGGCAGACAAGCAGGCTGTGTACCAGCAGCTCTATCGCCCCGTCTACTTCCACCTGGTGGACGTGCTCCTTCACAAGGCTCAGTTTCCCGCAGATGAAGAGTACAACTTCTGGTCATCTGATGAGAAGGAGCAGTTCCGAATCTATAGGTGAGTTTGCCTGGGCCCAGAGCCCTGGGGGCCAAGGGACCGCCCCCTGGAAGCCTGCCCACGGCCTTGGGGGGCAGGATTCTGGCTTGTGTGTGGGCTGGCCCTAATGGTAGCTGTTCTTAGGGTGGACATTTCGGACACACTCATGTACGTCTACGAGATGCTAGGGGCGGAGCTGCTGAGTAACCTCTATGACAAGCTGGGCCGCCTGCTCACCAGCTCTGAGCAGCCTTGCTCCTGGCAGGTACAGCCCCCCACCTCAGCCTGCCTTCTCCCCCCTTCCCCTGCCCAGCCCGGCTCCCAGCTCCTGCAGAATCTAGTCCAAATAGAGCTGACTAGAGTCCTCGGGGGAGGGGGGGGCCTCTGCTTGCCCTTGCCCCCCTCGCCCCGGCCCCCTGCGTTCAGCCTTGGGCCTGCCGGCCTTCTTCCCACAGCACACGGAGGCTCTGCTCTATGGCTTCCAGTCCATCGCGGAAACCATTGATGTCAATTACTCCGACGTGGTGCCGGGGCTCATTGGCCTCATCCCCCGCATCAGCATCAGCAACGTGCAGCTGGCGGACACCGTCATGTTCACCATTGGTGAGATGCGGCCCGTGGGCGGCTCCGGACACCTGGCTCTGGAGCCCAGAGCCCCCTCCCTCAGCCCTGTGACTTCTCTTCCCCAGGGGCCCTATCGGAGTGGCTGGCAGACCACCCGGTCATGATCAACAACGTCCTGCCCCTGGTGCTGCACGCGCTGGGCAACCCAGAGCTCTCTGTGTCTTCCGTGTCCACCCTCAAAAAGATCTGCCGGGAGTGCAAGTACGATCTCCCTCCGTACGCCGCCAACATTGTGGCTGTGTCCCAGGTATGAAGGCGGGGTGGCCGCAGAGCAGGGCGAGGGGCTAGCTGACCCCCACCCCGCCTGGCTGATGGTCGTGTGCTTCCCTCCTCAGGATGTGCTGATGAAGCAGATTCACAAGGTACGGCCTTGGGCAGCCGCTGGGAGGTGGGGAGGACAGAATGGCTGCTGGCGGGGACGGGGAGGACCCAGGGGCTGGAGGCCGGAGAGCCGCGGCTCGGTTTCTAGCTTTGAGAGTCTGTTTCTTTATGTGCAAAGGGGCAGTGGCCTTTGCTCCACTGATGTCCTGGAGTTTGACTGTGGGAGTTGCAGCTCTCTTCTGGGCCCTGGATAACTGTGGCGGGGGTCGGAGGGGTTCGCAGAGCTTGAGCCTAGTCCAGGGGCTCAGGCTCCTCTGTTCTGCCCCCCAGACAAGCCAGTGCATGTGGCTGATGCAGGCCCTGGGCTTCCTGCTCTCAGCTTTGCAAGTTGAAGAGATTCTGAAAAACCTCCACTCGCTCATCACCCCCTACATCCAGCAGCTGGAGAAGCTGGCTGAGGAGATGGTGAGGGGGGGAGGTCTGCCTGGGGGGGGAAAGGGGGGAGAGAAGCCTTCCTGGGGAGCTGTCGGGAAAGGTCTAGAAGCCATTCCTGCTTCAGAAGGAGGCTGGGAGGTCTGCCTGGAGTGGGAGAGGGGGAAGGGAGGTCTGCCTCAGGGCTGGGTTTCTCCCCTGTCTCCCAGCCATGTCTGCTCTTCAGATTGTGGGACCTCTGGGCATCCTCCCTTAATGTTCTCTCTCCCTCTGTAGCCCAACCCTTCTAACAAGCTGGCTATCGTCCACATCCTGGGGCTCCTCTCCAACCTCTTCACAACGCTGGACATCAGTCATCATGAGGACGAGCATGAAGGCCCTGAGCTCAGGAAGCTGCCCATTCCACAGGGACCCAACCCAGTGGGTGATGCCCCTGCCCCTCTCCCTCACCCGTTCCCTCCTTCCCAGCCCCAGAGCTCTGCTCCCCTTCTTGCTGTCTGCAGCCTCCAAGCCTAGTCCTGCTGACCACAGCCATAGGTGGGGATCCCTGGCTTTCCTCCATGCCCCATAGGCTCTTGGTGCCCTACTCAGACCCCCAGCTCCTTTCTTATCTGGTCCTTTTCCCCAGGTGGTGGTTGTGCTACAGCAAGTTTTCCAGCTCATCCAGAAGGTGCTGAGCAAGTGGTTAAATGACGCCCAGGTGGTAGAGGTAACTTTTTCTGGGAACATCACAGAGCTCAGAAACTCACCAACCATTGGTTCTTTGCTCACTGTGGGCCAGACACTGTGCTGAGGACTGGGGACACACAGAGAGGCAGAAACCGCTCCTGCCCCAGAGGGACGCCCGCTCTGATGGGAGACCACATGCAAAGCCGTGTGCACATGCCAGATCCAGGCAGGCTTGGAGAGAAGGGGGATTGGGAAAGATATGCAGAAGGGGCTTCTGAGCTGAGACTGAAGGAAGCCCTGGGGGCTAGAAGGCGAGATCAGGAGGGGGAACATCCCAGGCCTGCAGGTGGTGCCAGATGGCAGAGTATGTGAACAGGAGGATGGCACAAGTAGCCTAGAGGGTGGGCAGGGGCTGGGTGAGAAAGCTCTTGTTTGCTGTGCTTGATCCTGGAGGTGATTGGCAGTCACTTCAGTTCCCTGGGTGGTGGGGGAATCAGACCTGCTCTTTGGGAAGGTCGCTTGGACTGGGAGACTGACCAGAGAGAATGAGGGTGCACCTAGGCCGGTGTCTGGGTGAATGGAAAGAAGGTGAGGACAAATGTTAAGGTAGGAAAGATAAAGCTTTCCACCGGGATTTCACCTGGTGATAACCCAGAGTCTGAGTGACCGGGAGGAGCAGGGAACCTTGTCAGGGAAAAAGGGAAATAGGGAAGAGGGATAGGATTTGGAGGAGAAAGAATGGATGTTTAAATGTGACATTTCAAATTTCACAAAGAGCCAAAGGCTCCCTGACAGCGAGGCTTCTATAGAGTCCCACTGCACACTAGCCTCTGCTGGGCTTCTTACACTTCTAGAGGGAGGCGTAGGATCTAGAGGATCCTGTGGTCCCAGAGAGCCTAAACTTCCTCAAGGATCTCACAGAACAAGCTAACTCGTCGGTCACAAAGTGGGCTAATCCCTCTTGGCTCCTGGAGGGTCGTATTCATGGCTTCTGGAGAGTCTATAGACTGGGACTTGTTCAGTTTTTTCCACTTATGACCCCATTTCACTCGAGCAATTTTTACATGACCCTGGGCATATAGACATATAAAATAGGTATACAGATCAAACATTTGCTGATAATAAATCACGATCCCCACTTTCAGTTACGTGACCCCACATGGGGATATGGGGTAGCAATCCACAGTTGAAGAAGCTGGGATATAGAGTAATGCAGTGAGCTCACTGGTCAGAGAGGCTTGTATGGGGCCACAGAATTGGTCACCTAGGTTGACCTTTCTACAAGGCATCTCACAGAGTCTGGGGAGGCCAGCCACTGCTAGAATAGCCTGTAGTCATGGATTGGGCCACTCTTTCTTAGAGATTCCCTTAGATCCTCAGAACAGGCTGATTCTTAGAGGGATCCTCTTGAGTTATAGATCTAATGAGGGACTCCATAGAGTCAGAGGAGGCTAGATGATACTAGGGATTCTGGTAGAATCAGAGCAAATCTCCCAAAGAGTCACAAAAGGCTAATTATAGCCAGCACTTATAAAACTTTAAAAATATTATCTCATTTCATCTTCACAACTACCCTGGGAGGTAGATACTATTATTAATCCCATTTTATAGATGAGGAAACCGAGGCTAATTGTTTTAAGTGACATACCTGGAGTCACAGAGCTAATGTGTGTCCTAGGCTGGATTTGAGGTCAGGTCTTCCTGACGCCGGGATGAGAACTCTGTCCACTCTGCCACCTCATTGGTCTCTCCTTGCGAGACCTCATAGTGTCCGAGCAGGCTCTGTTAGAGGGTCCTGTTGAGCCATAATGGGGTAACCTCTTCCTTGGATATCAGGTTTGGGAGAGGCCTCCAGGCTAAAGAAAACCCTCTCATCCCCTTTCAGCCTGAAGCAGGAAATGCTGTATTTAAACACACTGGCTCATGGGGAGTCCATGGCCTCCTGGAGCAGTCCCAGGTAATCTCTGGTCGCTCCTGTGTTCAGTCCTGTCCAAAAGGATGGCTTTCATTTCCATAGCTCTTAAAGGTTTTTTAACTTCTCTTTATGATCCTTTGAGATAGGTCATCTTAAGGGATGTTATGCAAATTTTACAGATAAGGAAACTGAGTCTCAGAGAAGTGACTCGCCTGCAGGGCCACATCTAGTAAGTGTCAGACAGGGATTTGAGCTGCTTGTCTCCCAGTTTGGCTGCTCCCAACCTTAGCCTCAGCCACGGCCTTCCGGTCCTCATTTTGACAACTGAGCGAGGTTGGAGAAGTGGTCATTGGGAGGGCAGAGGGTGCTGTGGGATTGTAAGCACTCCCAGGGCTGGGTGCTGTGGTCACTAACCAGACTGTCTTAAGTGGAACTCGAGGGGCTCGGAGCAGGGAGACAGTGTGTATGCTCCAGCTTGCCTCCTCTCTGCTCTGCTCTAGGCAGTGTGCGCCATCTTTGAGAAGTCCGTTAAGACCTTGCTGGATGACTTTGCACCCATGGTCCCCCAGCTGTGTGAGATGCTAGGACAAATGTACAGCACGATTCCCCAGGCCTCTGCCCTCGACCTCACTCGCCAGGTATGGGATGGGGTATACCTGGGTGGGTCTGAGACCTTTTTGGAGTGGGATGGGGTACTGGGCTGACCCCTGGGAAATCATTCATTCTTTCTTTCTTCCAGCTGGTGCACATCTTTGCCCACGAACCTGCCCACTTTCCCCCCATCAAGGCCCTCTTCCTCCTCGTCACTTCTGTCACACTCACCCTCTTCCAGCAAGGTAGGTCTAGCTGGGCCACGCTCCTCTTCTTGCCGCCGCCGCCGCCGCCATCACCTACCTGGGCAGGGAATCTGAGCTCTCAACACAGCCCTTTCTTTGCCCTTCCAGAGTGGCCAGACTGGAAAGGGATTGAGAGGCTGGGGACGAGATTCCTGAAGGAGGTGGCTTGATGGAGTGGGAGAGCAAACAGACAGGGTGTCTGTCTGTGTCAGCTTCAGCACTCGGCAGTGGCTCCTCCTGGGAGAGGCAGGAGTGGCCCTTGGCAGGCCCAGGGCCCAGGGGTTCACAAGAGGCTGCCTCTTTCTAGATTTCTTATTTACAGCAGGATTTGGGGGCTGCCTTGGAGCAGGGAGATAGTTCTCTGCTAGTCATAGCTCAGTCACCCCCCACTTGGCTTGGCGTTGCCAACCCACAGTCTGGGAACATCGTGAGGGAGGCCTGGAGTCCAGAGTGCCTGTCGCTCCAGTTACCACAGCTCTGCCTCCTTCTCCTTGACCCAGGCCTTCTCCTTACCTCCTAGCCCCTTCCAGGCTCAGTCCCTGGGCCAAGGACTTCCTCCCAGCCCCAGCAGATGAGGCAGTGCAAATGCTGGTGAGGGGGGAGAGGAAGCTGATGAGATGTCTTCCTCTCACCCCTGACATAGATCACTGTCTCCTACAAATGTCCTTTCCAAGAGGCAATTGGGAGGGTCTTCCAGAGTGCACGATGTTAAGGGGAGGAGCTGTGAGGGCTAGCCTTAAGCCGGGAGAAGGACTCGGCTTGGTGATGGGCTGTGTGTCCAGACTGGTCCTAACAATCCTAAAAGACTCTGCCCAATCAGGAGCTGCAGTTTGTAGCCTATGGCCCTCACCTGACTGCAGTCTAGAAAAGGCTTAATTCAGGCCCCTGCCAGTGTGATGCTCGCAGCAGTCCGATGGTGGGAGCTTCAAGGAGACACTGTCCCTGTGGGCATATCTCATACTGCATACGAAGCAGAAGGGGAGCAGGTTAGTGGTGATGCAGATGGATCTGACCCTCAGGGACAGCACCCCCAGCTCTTGCTGATCCTCCTACATATCCCATGGAGGAATGTGGTGAGAGTGGAGGCTTGTAGCCTCTCCTCCAGTATAAGTCCTAGCCTCCGGGGAGAGAACCTTGCTCCCTGGGCCAGAAGCCTCGGAACCCTTCATGCGGATCTAGGTCTAGAGCCTTCCCATTCCTGTTCTCTAATAGCATGATGGCCCCCAGTGCATCCCTGTCTTCCCCGAGCTGTCCCTGGTGCTGCTGCCCAAGCTCAGCTCCTGGCTTTCTGGGGCATCTCTGCACATCTGAACCCTGCCTGGAGTCCTTGCCTGAAGGGAGAAAGGGTGGGGGGCAGAGCCAAAGCCACCCTTCCTCCCCCATTTATTGACCTTCCTCCTGTTCCGTCTTAAGAGTTACCTCCCACTGCCTGATCCACTCCAGCCTTAGGACCTCTGCATGCCCAGGCCTGTTCCCTCCTCCTCCTCCTCCTGCCTCTGCCCAGTACTGTTCAGGAAGAATCCCAAGGAAAGCTTGCTGTGGTGCCTTAGGACAGGGGCCAGGGTAGGAGGGCAGCGCCAGGAAGAATGGGATGGGGTTGTTGGGGCTAAGATAGGGGGTCTGCCTCCATTCCCTCCTGCATACCTAAGCCATCAGCCCGAAGGAGAGCTCAAGCCCTTCTGACCCTGCTCAGCTGGCACAGGCCCTTGGCACCCTGGCCCTCGACCAGGGGTCTCTGGTTTGAGCTCAGGCGTCACCGGCCCGAGGGCCTGAGGAAGGAGACCCAAGATGGGAGAGAGGGTGGCAGTCCCTCTGCTCGCCCCTTCCTCTGGCACTTGGTGCCGGTGACTTCCCTGCCTTGTTTGCAAATGTCCCTGGCCCTCCTGCCAGCCAGGGGCTGGCCAACCCACCCCACACCGTCACTCTGCTGTTTCTTTCTGTTTGGGGCTTTCCCAGTCCATGGTTTTTGTATGTTTTGTTTCTTTCCCTCGCCTCCTGCAGGCCCTCCGGCCCACGTAACTGTATGACGTTGAGTTGCTGTTTGGATGAGTTTTTCTTAAGTTCCATCTTTATTTATTATATTTTAGGGCCCAGGGATCATCCTGATATTGTTGATTCATTTATGCAACTCCTGGCACAGGTGTGTTTTAGTTTCTTACTCATTCACGTTCTGTTCTCTCTCTTTCTCTTTCTCTTCTGTTGGAATTCAATTTAAATATCTTTTTAGCTTTCTGTTGACAACTTTTTTTCTGTTGAGTTGAATAGAGTTTCTCCATCTGTTTCCGTGGAAGTTGACAACCCAACACTCTCCTCTAGTCCTCCTTTCCCCCTGGATTTGCCACAAGGGCCATGGAGAGGCTGCCCCCGTGGGCACACGAGGGTCGACTAGGCAGGCCTGGGGGTGGGCTTTGTTGGGAAGCTCTGCCGTTGCTAGGCGCCCACCCTCCAGGCTGCAGGAGGGGCCGTGGGGCCTGGGGAAGCAAATGGATTTTGGGGTCCAGTTGCTGCGAGCCTCTGCTGGGAGGTCTCTTGGCTTATTTGGATCTGGTCTGTTCCAAAACTCCTAGGGAGTGGGAACCTTTGGGCTGGTGGACTCTGTGGAAGGTGCTGTGTGGGGAGGAGGAAATGGGAGCTGGGCCTCTGGGCCAATCGACATTAGGCTGGTTCCGGTGAGCCTGGCAGTGGGCTGCCCCAAGCCTTAGTGAGCTGTGGGGAGGCTGGGGGAAGTCGAGGGGCCTGGGATGGCCCTGTAGTCTCTGATCCTCTGAAAGGGGAGGCTGTACCTTCCCCTCGGGTCAGAGCTTCCTGAGGAGGCGGCAAGGCTATGGAGGGCTGGTGGTCCGGGAGTATTCTGGGAACGGATGGTCACTGGGGCTGGTGGTGGGGTCAGGAGGTCCTGTCAAAGCTGAAAGAAGAGAGGATGATTGGCTGAGAGACACTTGGCCCCCAAGCCCAGAGCTGAAGCACTGCGTCTGCCCAGAGCCCTCTTTGGGAGGCCTGGTCCTGGGGGGGATTGGAGAAAGCTCCTGCTGGGCTCAGAGATGCTGACAGTCCTTGGCCTTCTCCTGGGCCCTCCCGGTTCTTCCTTTTATGGATCTTCCCCACTATGTGTGACTCAGGGTCTCTCGCCACCTCGGCCCAGATTGCCTCTGGTCTCAGCACACGATGTCCCTGCCTTCCTTCATCAGCCATTGTCTCCCTCCTGTCCCCCACCTGGTGCAGGAGCTTTGAGGTGTCCTGGGTCCCTGTGGGGGGAGGAGGGCGGGAAGGGAGGGAACAGGCTTTTTGGAGGAGCCCAGCAGGGCTGGATCCCTGGTGTGGCCACACCCTAAACCAGACCAGGGCAGGTGAGTGGCTTAGAGGGGTGGGGCCAGGAGGGGGTCAGGGGCTGGGTTCACGGGGGCTCCGTCTCCCCATAGGCCCTGAAGCGGAAGCCGGATCTCTTCCTGTCTGAGAGCTTGGATGTCAAAGCTGTGTTCCAGTGTGGTGAGTAGGGGTCTGCTTATGGCCTGGGAGGACTTGGAGGACTTCCCTGGCCTGACCTGTCTCTCCTGTGGGCAGGTGTGCTGGCACTCAAGTTCCCTGAGGCCCCGACTGTCAAGGCCTCCTGCGGCTTCTTTGTGAGTATGGAGCCCTGCTCCCCACCCCAACCTCCATAGGACTCTCAGGGTCCAGGACAGTAGCAAACAAATGCTACCATGGGGCATTCAGAGGACGCCGTCCTGTGCTCCCGGGGCCGGCCTGGCCTCCTGCCTGTGTTTCCGGCTCGGTGCCATTTATGGTTTCTGCTGTTCAGAACACTGGACAGTGACCTGGAAATAAGCCTCTAATACTGACCCTTTCCCCATGGCAGCCCTTCCGGCTCTTGCAAATAGCTCCTGTGTCCCCAAGCGGTTTCTCTTCTCTGAGTTAAGTCTCAGATTCTTTCAGTGGATCCTGGGTAACAGGAGTTCTTGAGGGTCTTCAGCAGCCTTGTTGCCCTCCATGGGTGTGCTTCAGGCTGTGAAACATCCCTTCCAAATTGTGACACTTAGTACTGAGCACAGTTGTTAGATGTGGCCTGACCAAGGTGGAGGATCAGTGGATACTCTGCAGGCCAAGGTCATATGGGCTCTTGTCACCCTGAGATCAAGCTTGCAGTCCACTGAAGTTCTCGGATCTTTTTCATGTGAATTGTTGCCCAGTCGCTTCCCTCCTGTGCTTATTCAGTGCTTTACGTTTACAAACTTCTGTCCTGTGGGGTGAGGAATACAGTTATCATGATCCACATCTGTAAAAAATGGCAGCTGTCTCTCAGAAGAGAAGTGCTATAGCAGCCACTGTCCAGGCCAGCTCGTGTCTGAACCTAAGCCTTCTGGCTGCCCTCACAGGCGGTTGGCTCTCTAGGCTTCCTCAGCATGTCCTCAGATCCTTGAGCTCCTGTTGGGAGTGCCCCAAGACAAATGACACTTTATCCCCTCTCTGATTGGGAGAAGGATCCTCATGTGCACTTTGTGGCTGGCGGTGCAGTCCTGGGGACGTTGTCCTTGTGATGTGGCAAGCCCACCTCAAATCTGTTAGGCACTTCTTGCACTCAAGTCACCGTGATGTGGCTGTTGGTGTCATTCCTTGCATCTACCCTGTGTCTTTCTGCTGCCTTCTGACTCACTTGTTAGTTTGTTGCTTCTCAGGTTGTGGTTGTCCATAAGCCCAGGACAGTATTGATGTTAAGAATTGATGTGGTTTTGGCAGCAGGGAGAAATTTTTCAAATGTTACCCAGTCCATCTTCCTACAGCTGTTCAATTCTAGGCTGAGCTCACTATCCCCTTTCATAAAGTACTAATGGACCGCATCAGTTGGCAGTGTATATTCTTCATCCACTTTGTTTTTCGAAATTGGATGGATTGTTAGGCTTGTCCATTTTTACTGGCTACTGATCTTACTGAGAAAGCCCTGTTGTCACCTTATCTGCAAGGATACCCCCAGGAGTTTGGTACGATGCCGCCTGCAGTGAGATGGAGTGGTTTCAGGGGGAAGGCATTATTTTAGGAAAGATTTCCTGTTAAGGAATTTTGCTTCTTTTTTTGTCAGGAAAGATGATCTTTGGACTAGAAGTGGCAGGATAATTATCGTAAGGTTAATTAAGGAGACAGTAAGAAAAGGACCTAATGATCTCTGAGGAATTCATCACCTCAATCCAGATAAACTCTATCCTCCAGTGTTGAAAGAAATGGTGAATATGGTTGCTGATATTTCAGAGAATGGGAGAGGAAAAAACTGAAGAGAAGGAAATCTGCTGACTGTAAGCCAGTGAGTCTGACTTTGATTTGGGCAAAAATTCTAGATGGTATTATTAAAGGGATGGTTGTTAAACATCTGGAAGAGGAAGCAGCAATCACAGATGCCGTCGTGGCTCCATCCAGAGCCACAATCTAACAAGGATCTGACAAGGATCTAACAAGGATAACAATCTAACCAGCCTGGAAGTGCTAGAGAATACCATTAATGCTGTTTGCTGAGGTTTCGATGGGCAAAGCTTATCATCCTTATGGGATAGAATACAATACAGTTATGTGGATTTGAAACTGGTTGAATGGCCAGTCCTAAGAAATCTTTGGTAGTCTCATGTCTAGTTGAGTGCCTGAGGCATCTGTGCTAAAACTTGTGCTGTTTGACATTTTTATCAATGGCTTGGATAAAGCAGTGTTCTCAAAGTATGGTCCAGAGAATCTCTGAGAGGTCTCTAAAACCCTTCAAAATTAGTTTTTATTTCTAACATGGTATAGAAATAAAAATACACATTTTTATTTCTAACATCTGTAAACATGACCCACATAAAGAAAAACTGGACAGATCCTCAATCATTTTTAATAAAGGGATACTAGAACAAAAGTTTGAGGATGTCGGGCTAGAGGCTGAGATGGCTAACAGGCCATCACATTCGGCACAAAGCTGTCGGGAAGGAGCATTAACATCTTGACAAGTCCAAGATGGTTTTGACAGATTTTGAATTGAGTCTCCTAAGTTGAAAAATTTTTAAAAGATGAAGTTTAATAGGAATAAGTGTAAAATTTTTAAAAGATGAAATTTAATAGGAATAAGTGTAAAATCTTGGTTTAAAAAACAAATGCTATTTTTGTAGCATCATCAGGCAAAGGCATGCCTTGGTAGCATGTCTGAAAAAGATCTTTGGACTATAAGCTCAATGTACCAGCCATGTGATGCTATTTCCAAGAGAATGGATCTTGGGCTGCCTTCATCGGGACAGTTCTGTGCTACATTCCTTCAGGTGAAGTCTGGGGTTCTGTGTTCAGTTCTGGCCACCAAATGCAGGAAGCACGTGGGTCTGCTAGCTGGAGCCTGGGCAGAAGAAGGTGGCTAGCATGGAGAAGGGCCTTAAGTACTTGCAATATCAGCACTGACTCAGCCAAATAAAAGACAGACATGAAACAGCCCCTGCCTTTGAGACAGAATAAGTCTGTGTGAAATAAATCCAAGGTCATTTCTAAAAAGGGGACAGAAGCCAGCAGCTGAGGAGCAGGAGGAGGAAGCTAGAGGAGATGGTATCTGAGCTGAGCTTTAATGGAAGCCAGAGATTGTAGAAGGCATGGAGGTGAGGAAAGTAGGTATTCCGGGTATGGGGGACAATCTGCACCAAGTGTTGAGATTGGAAATAATGGAGGGCCAAGTGGGAGGATCAACATTTGGTGGGGCTGGACTGTGTGTAAAGGAGAATGTGGCTGGACAGCTAGGTGGAGGAGGTTGTAAGCAATTTTGAATGCCAATAGAAGGAGTTTGCATTTGCTCCTGGAAGTAATAAGGAGCCACTGCTGTTTATTGAATTTGAGTGAGATGCTGCATGACATGGTAGAGTAAAAACCCTTAGGAAAATCACCTTAGCAGCTGGGTAGGGGCTAGAGAATGATGCTTTGAAGTAAAGAGAGAGTGTCAGGGAGAACCTATCAGAAGGCTTTTGCAGCAGTTCTGAGAAAGAGGTATTGGGAGCTTTGTCTAAATCACTGTCCCTGTGAGTGAAGAAAGGAGGATGATGGTAAGTAAGAAAGATATTGTGGACATAAAAATAGTAAGATAGGACAGCAGAATGGTTAGATGGAGTAAGTGTGAGAGGGGTTGAGAATGGCAATGAGGAAACAAGCCTGAGTGACTAGGGGGGTGGTGGTACCCTTCACAGAAATAGGTAGGCTTAGAAGAGGCCTGGGCTTGGGAAAAGGTAGTGAGTTCTGTTTTGGATTTGTTGAGTTTGAGATGCCTACAGGACATCCACTGGGAAATATCCAGGAGGCAGTTGTTGATATGGGACTGAACCTCGAGAGAAACTGGGACTAGATCTATAAACCTAAGAGTCGTCAGCATACAGTTAGTAATTGAACCCTTGGGAGGTAATGAGAATACCAGGAAAGTGTGTAAAGAAAAGAGAAGTTCCAGGGAAGAACTTCCACAGTTAGGGAGGATAGTGTGGACGGTGAGCCAGCAAAGGGAGACCAAGTTATTGGATCATCGTTCGCTTCGGACAGAGTAGCTGAAGTGCCAAAAAGCCAAACTACAGAGAGTTGAGAAGTTAGAGGGAGGTTGGAAAATGGAGGCAGCCATAGAGATGGCTTTTTTAAGGAATTTAGTTCAGAAAAGGAAAGGAAGCTGTATGGGGAGAGATTGTTAGGGTTTGGTAAGTATCATAAAAATCAGGAGGACCTGGAGGTATTTGTGCACAACAGAATAGGAAAAGACTGAAGAAAGGGGATTTGAGACTTTTTGCTATGAAGATAGGCATAAGTGGGTATTGTGGGAGATTTGAGAAATGGCTGTTGTGTGGCATATTAGAGAATCAGGAAGGAAGAAGATCCCAAATTAGAGGACCCATCCAGATAGTAGAGTCAGAGCTAAGGAGGCAGGAGGCAGTAGTCTGCTAAGGCAGAGTTATTGGGATGTGAAAGCAGGGAATAGTGTGACATTGTATTTATACTCTAGATTAAACATTGGGAAGACTGAAAAGTGAGATTAGAGCAGGGGTAATGTCCTGGGATACAACTGAAGGATTAGGCTGAGTCCAATGTTAGGATTAAGGTCATAAGGAGGAAGAATAGTTTCAGGAGTGAGATATGTGCAGAGACAGGATTGGGTGTTAGGATCGAGTAAAGGAATTTTCAACTGTTTGATTTTGACAGTGGAACCCTCTTGGGTGATGAAAAGAGCCAGGCCATGGCCATTCCAGTTTGATGGAGTGAGTGCACCAAGGGATTGAGAATAAAGGACTGGGAGGGCCCGGTGTTTGAGGGACATTACATTTGAATTCCAGGGCCTGAGGGAAGAGAAGTCTGAGGAGGGACATGCTTTAGGGCTGATGGATGAGGCCGGAGCTGAATGGGGTAGTCAGTCTGCATAGAGGACGCCTCCCAAGAGGAGAGGCTTCTGAGGACGAGCAATAGATCGGGAAGTGATGAGGGGGAGCAAGCCATATGCTGCCCTGCCTTGTTTAGAGAAGCATCACACCGGAAGCTCTGGATGTGGGGAAAGTGTAATTCCATCACAAAAATGGGATTGACTCTGACTCTTTTATCTTGATCAGAAAGACTGATTGCTTTTGGTCTTTTCTGAATCATTTCCCAGGATCCTCTGAGAGCATTTATTTTAAAGATCAAAATCAACACCAAATT
Source organism: Myrmecobius fasciatus (assembly GCA_023553655.1). Taxonomy (NCBI): domain Eukaryota; kingdom Metazoa; phylum Chordata; class Mammalia; order Dasyuromorphia; family Myrmecobiidae; genus Myrmecobius; species Myrmecobius fasciatus. The sequence goes on from JAJPUD010011921.1 coordinate 20,376, forward strand.
GAAAGATCAGAAATCATCATAAAACCAGCCACAACCTAACATTTTAAAATAGTCCTGACACAGTGAAGGGCTTCATCAAGAAATCACGATAGATTTTTTTTTTTTTTAATGGAGCTGGTCACATGGCCAGTATGAAGAACAGCAGGTGTTTCCCACTGTGTCCTTGTAGTGGCAAAAGAAAAAGAAGATGCTTAACCCCACCTCCCAGCCCCATCCTCAGCACTTTGGGTGAATGTGAGCAAGAGCTGTGCTGGATGGGTTTCTATCAGCATCATTACAAAGAACATTCACATTGATGAAGTCATAGATCCATTTGGAAAAACAGGAATGGATAAAGAAAGGGAACGGACATTGACATGAATGATCTCTGTTTCTCTGGAAGTTTAACCAAGATAAAGCAAGCCTTGCTCAAAGGAGGCCAAAGCATCCTAGGAAGTGCCTGAGCTGGCAAATCCTCCATCTTCTGGCTCAGCTTCAAAAGATCATAGCCAAGGTCAGTTTCCTTTTAGAATAAAAACCCATTTGCAAAATCTTGTGGAGAAGAAGGGTAGATGTAAGCAGAACTTTCTCATAAAACCACAGCAAGAATTGAAAGAAAATGCCTTGGCTTGAGATGTCTCCTGGACCAGCAAGCAGTGGATGGTGAAACTCACCCAGATTTGTGACCAGATGTTTGTGTCAGCAAACCAGGGGAGCCCAGCTTCGAGGTAGCCAGAGTGCTCTGTAAAGTAGTACAGCAAGCAGAGATCAATGGAGTGGCTACCTGAGACCTAGCTATTAAATACCTGAAGGAGGGCGAGCAAAGCTGCAGGTGTTGCTCCTGAAAAAAGCCATTCCCAAGGACTTCAACATCCTGGTCTCCACAACCTGGGGAAATAGGTATTACCTGTATTAGGGACATGCTACCGGGGGGTTCCAGAGTATTGCACAAAGATCACATCTTTGGGGATCACCTAGAGTCACCAGGATTACAGTTTAATAAAGGAAAGATCACCTAAAAGTCATCCTGCCTGATGATGTATCTCAGAAATATGCCATGATCACATAAGATTCCTCAAAAGATGTTGCGCAAGCTTTGTTTAACAGCACTAATCACTATTTCCAAGTATGGTAACAAAAAACGGCGGTGCCTCCCCCTTCTCAGGTACTGCTTATCATGCTCTTGATGGTTGACTGGGGCCTCCTGAAAAAGAGCTGGAACCCTTGTGAGCAGTTCAGCCTGTGTATCTGCAGGAAGATCAAGCAATGGGCTCCTTTCCATCCATTCCTAGTGGATGTCTAGACCACACTGCATCTGGACAGAAAGTGTTAGAGGACCATGAAAGAGTGGGGCATTTTTAATGATCCTGAGTTTCTCCTAGAAATATAAACTGGGTTCAAACCCATTGTCTGATGTTGCCCTGGAACAGACTTGGCTCTGCGAAGTTCAATTTGAAGGCTCTCTGGCAACAATCTCATAGGGCCCTAGCCCTTGCTCATCTACCAGATGTGGAAACCCTACATCAGTCGTTCACAACTCATCTAGGCCTGATCACACAACCATTTTTAAATCCCCTCTATGTTTATTGTGCTGCTTCTGAACCATATTCAAGGCCTGGGTTTTATCTCACCAAGTCTGCCTCCTTTTCCACTTGCCTATTAACCATCCCTCTTAATAATATGTTCTAGAATTTTTGTAGAAGTTTAAGCCACACTCACTGATCTATAGTCTGTAAACTCTATTTTCTTTCCTTTTTTAAAAAATTGGGACATTTGCCCTACTCCAGTGGTCTAGTACCTCTTCCATTTTCTATAGGGATTGCCTTAGGAGGTAAAGGGTCCCCTCTCCCTAGAAATCTTCAAACAAAGACTGGATGACCACTCTTTGGGTATGTTGTAGAAGGTTGTACAGGTTTGACTGAACAACCTTTGAGTTCCCATCCAACCTCAAAATCCTGTGATCATTCAGAGATCTCTGATAGCAATCCCATTGGTATTTCTTTTGTAGTACCTAAGAATGTAACTCATCTGTCCTGGTGACCCGTATTCCCAGACTGCTAAGTTTTCTCTCATTATCTCTCTCCTTCTCTGGTTTCAGCTTTTCATCTGCCATTTTTGTTCTCCCTTAATCTGCTGCAAAATTGTTCGACTTGGCAGAAAAAGGCAGCACCAAGCTGAGCAGGTCTGCCTTTTCTGTTGCCAATTATTGCCCCATCCACCCTTCCTCTTTTCCCCGATGTCACCAGAACTAACCTTCTGGTTGTCAACCTTCTGCCTGCCTTAAGTTCTAGCACCCCTGCATTGTTCCTGGAAGACTCTTACAAACATGTGTCTGTTCATCCTTCATTACTTGCCTCTCTTCCCTTCCATTTAGGGGAAATGCATGTCTTTGTGAACTCTTATGTAGTCTGGTAAGTTCCATCTGCCTCTAAAAGATCATAGAATCAGTGGGTCCTAGAGCCACTGGGCTGGGAAGGACTTTGGCTTCCAATCCTGAAGCCCAGGCTGGTGAACTGGCTGCTCAGAGGTGGAACTTGAGCCTTATCTCCCTCTGATTCCAGAGCTGTTCTTTTCCCATAGCCTCTTGAAAGAGTTCTTTTTTCCTCTTCATCAGATTTTTTTCTCTGATTTCACAATGTTAAGTTTCTAGATTTAACTTCTCAGTCTTGTTTGTCTGATGTGTTTCATTGTTTTCTGTTCTACTTGGTAACCAGTTCTAAAATAATTTGAAGAAGTCCCTCTTTTTAATACAGTTTTAGATCTGGTAACTCTATGCCCCTTCGTTCCCCTTATTTTTTCTTTAACAAATCTTAAAGTGCAGTGGACACTTCCTTGTGATACTCCCATCATCTCTAGTTTTTCCTTTTTGGTGAGAGATAGTTCCAAAATAGAATGTCTGCCTGTTGGCCTGTCCACCTTTTGAACGATGGAATTATCAGTAGAGCAAGTCAGGAAGCTCTTTGCTGCCCCAGTTTCAGGAGAAAGTGAGCAAGTGTTCCAGCAGTAACTGGATAACTGCAGTCCCCCATGACTGTCTTGTCTGTGTGCAAGTCCTGAACTCCTTATCTCTTTTTTCTTTCTGCCCAGGTGAGCTGGAGCTCACTTCAAAAAAATTACTTCTATTCCCAAATGCTGTTCCTGATACTTCCTCGCTTTTTCTCTCCTCTCCCTTCTTCCTTCTTCTAGTTCTGTCTCATTCCTACTTCCCTCTTCCTTTCTATTTCCTCATATATGAGTCTGGATGGGCCTGTCTTGGAGCCAGGAAGGAGTGGTTCATATCTTACCTCCAGCACCCACTGTCTGTGAGTCCAAGCAGGTCACTCACCCTTTCAGTACCCAAATCACACTCTAAGACTGAGAGTTGCAGGGCATGTACAACCTGAATTTGTTGAGAGTTTCCTTATTGGGAGTAACCCATGTCAGTGAAACTCTGAATCTGGGGTTCCTTACTTCTCCTTATGAGTATATTCTTCATGTGGAATGCTCCACCAGTATTCTCCCCCATTCCCTTCTTGGCTTTCCTATTCCTAGTCTTTCCAGAACCCTGTTTGAGGCCTGACTCTCCTCCCACCAAGTCTAAGTGATCCTTGGAGGGTTAAACATCTCTTTGAATCAGGACTAGAGTTCACCTGGCTTGTTATTAATCTGTGGGGCCTTTGTGATTAGTCATTGGCACTCATGGGCCATGTTGTCAGCTCCTCACTTAGATTTTCTTGCCTCTGGATTTCTTTTGTGTTGATTCTTAGTCTTGGTTTGTGTGTTAGGACTGTTAGACCTTGTCCCTCTGGCTGATTCTGCTGTTGGATTTTAGATTGTGCCCCTTGTCTGCCCTTTCTCTGATGAGAATGGGTCTAGCTTTACTCTCTCCCATCACAAGTCTAGGGAATAGTAGACCGAATACTGCTCTGGGAGTCGGGAAGACTATGAAATGTTACTGGTGCATTGTGGGAAGCAGCTCTCTCCCAGACTTCTTATAATTTTTCTTTCACAACTAGTTCATCCTTATTGTCAGAATCAGCTCCAGAGTAGGATGTAGGGCTAATCACGAACTCATTAGCTACTGTGTTTTTAGCAGAAGGAGAGATCAGCCAATGGCCACTTAGCAGAAGAGCCCATTCCATCTTGCTGCCTCTGTATTGAGTTTGTGATCTGTTTTCCTGAAGTTCTCTATTTCCTCCTCCTGGCTGGGCAACCTGTCACAAGCTACTCCTATTGCATTACTTCTCTGGGTGATCCCCACCCAGCAGCTCTCCACAGTGCTTCCTCCTTCTCTCATGTAGTTCCTCATGAGTTTATCTCCTCACAGTATAAGGCATTTTATTAATATTTGATTTGTTCTGCCTTTAAAATAAGAAACAACTTTCCATAGCCTCTCTTCTGCAAGTCTCAGTGATGGCTATGAGACTGAACCAATCCCTTTGCTTTAGAGTTGGTCACCTTTGTTCTTGGATATAGATAATTCTCACTCATGTATGTGGATTGTTCCACACACCTCTGTGTAAAGGGATATTTATGTAATGTGATGTGGAAGGGAGGGAGGGAGGGAGACAAGGAGACCACGCACTTGTGGAGTGGGGAGGACAGCACAAGGTTCAAGGACACGTGGAGGCTGGAGACACAGAATCGTGAGTGGGAGAAAGAATATGCAGGGGTCAGGACCAGCCACGTTGGGGCCTGATCAGAACCAAGGGGAAGAACATATGGCAGAGGCAGATACAGACATAGACAAGAAAAGATGGGTGACAGGCAAGGACTGGGGACAGATGGGACTCATGATGGGATGGGTGGGCCCAGTGGGACAAAGGTCCTTCTCTCTCAGTGCCAGAGATCTCAAGCCCAGTTCCCAATGTACCTGCAGCACTGGGGGTTTCTCCCCACTTGTGTTATTCTGCTTTCGCTTGAAGGGGTTTAGTTTTTTCCAGAGTTTTTTGGTGGGGTGAGGGAGGCTATAAAATGCCCTCCAAGGGCAGGAGCAGGGAAAGTGCCCGGTTCAGTCCAATAAAGTTGACACATGGATTTTGGGGGTACAGATTTCCTTCGGCATTCTTTCCATGAAGTTGAATTTGTGTATTGCAAGTTCTGGAAAGCAAGAATTGTCTGGATTGTGTGTTCTCCCAAAGTTCTCCTGATTGATTCGTTTCAGGAGGATGTGAGCATCCCTCCCAGGTCTTATCTTCTTGCTTTATGGTTGGTGTTGGTTGGTCTGTCTTCTCCATCTTGCCTCCAGGCCTTGGGAAGACAAGTTCATTTCCCGCTGTTCCTCAGCACCTTGGGAATAACTCTGAGATCCTGTGTTCTTGGGTTTGCTTCTTGTGATAGATGCCTGTCACTTAGGCCCAGATTTGGGTTTGGGCACTTCTTGCCTTTTTCTGCTGGGCACTGGGCCTCTGGCCAGTTTGCACTGCTCCTTCCTCCTCACATTCTCAGCAGCTCTTCTTCCCTTCCCTGCATTAGCCTTATTGCTTAGAAGTACCTTTTAGAGAGCGTCCTGGCAGAGAGATCCTGGCACTTCCCAGAGGACTTGGCTCTGGCCTGAGGAAAGGAGACAGATTCATGAGACAGCACCCTGCCCTCCCGGGCTAAGAGGCAGCAGGGTCACATCTCGGGACACTTGAGCCTCTCCCATTTCACATGAGAAAGTTGGATCAGATCATTCTCTGGGATGGCCAAGACCTGGTCCCAGTTGAGGGGTCAGGCTTCACCTCCCAGCAAGTCACATGTGAGATGAAGAATTAAGGAAACCTTTGTCAGGGGTCTGGCGGGAGACTCTCAGCCCTGGGGAGGTGGGGGTACTTTGGGAGTCGTCGTCACCTGTGACCTGTCCCTCCTGCAGACAGAGTTGCTGCCCCGGTGTGGGGAGATCCCACCCATCGGGCAGGTGGTCCAGGAGGATGGCAAAGTGCTGCTGCAGGCTGTGCTAGAGGTGAGTGGGGCAGGGGCCGGATGGTCAGGGAGGAGGAGAGTGGGTGGGAAGTGGACGGAGCAAATCAGTGCCCTTGCTGTGCCGGGTAGCCAGGAGAGCTGAGCTCGGCCTGCTGGAGGCCACGGGGCAGGGCTTTCTGAGGGCCAGCCGGGCTGCCTGCCTGCTCTCCTGATGCAGCCGCCTTGGCTCCCCTCTCCCTAGGCCATCGGTGGTCAGGCCTCCCGCAGCCTCATGGATTCCTTTGCGGATGTTCTCTTTGCCCTCAACAAACACTGCTTTAGCTGCCTCAGTGTGTGGATCAAGGAGGTCATGCAGCCTCCAGGTTTCCCCTCGCCCCGACTTAGTGCTGAACAGAAGGATACCTTCAGCCAGCAGGTCCTCAGGTGATTGGGCAGGTGGTGGGAGGCTGGGGAGGAGGGGGGGCTTCAAGGCCCCCCACAGTGTGGCAACTGGGAGCTGCTCTACAGCAGGGACTTGCTGCTTACTCCCCAGAGTTGAGCTCCAGGCCAGGCACCTAGTAGGGGCTTAATAAATGCCTGTGGACTGACCCCTTCTGTCCTTTTCTCATAGTAGCCTGCTGTGCACATGCCAGCCAAACTCGGCCCAGCCCAAACGGGCCTTGAGCGTTTCCACCTCTGTGTCTGTTCTCAGTCTGTTCCTTGTCCCAGCGTTACCTCCCTTCCCCGGCCTCACACACATCCCTTGGCAGCAGGCCTTGACATGAGAGTCATGACAAATGGAGCTAATGCCGTGCCCCTTTTCTTCTCTCCCCGCCTTTGCAGAGAACGGGTGAACAAGCGTCGAGTGAAGGAGATGGTGAAAGAGTTCACGCTGCTATGTCGGGGTCTCCATGGCACTGACTACACTGCTGACTACTGAGGGCTGGCTGAGGCCGAGTGTCTATAGAATAAACCCCAAAACACCCCCACTCAATTCGGTCCTCCTGTTTTGTGCTGCTCAGGGGCCGGCCATGGCACACTGGGGAAGGCGGGAGTATTCTCTGGGAGCCCAGGGACTGGGCCAGGGCTGGCTTGGAGTCACCCCTCTTGTCCTAGAACTCGCTTCTAGGCCCTTCTTGGCCCCAGGACTGGGAGATGGAGATCACCTTGTCAAGTTTAAGGTGAGGGAACTTTAGGCTGAGCACCAGGTTCAGTTCAGTTGTGATTGTGTGCCTTGCCCAGATATGGCCCTGGAGATGCAAAGAGGAGCTCATGGGCTGCAGGGGGAGAAGAGCCTCTTCTCCCTGGAGGGTCCCACAATCTGTATCCATCAGGTGTCCAGGTCCCCCCTACAGCTGATCTTCCCGTAACCTGCAGCCCCACCATCCCTCACTTCTTTCTGGTACTGGCGTCCCTCCCGTCCCTGATGAACTACTCATCCACACTGTAGTCCTTGCTGCCCTTCTAATACCTTCTAAGGATGCCGATCTCCAGCCTGGGATTGTCAGCTCCCACTATCTGCCTCTGGGGAGCTAAAGCAAGTTGTCAAACTGCAGCTCCGGGCTGCTACAAATTTACTGTCAAATCTGCAGCAAGGCAGCCATCCTTCCCCCACCCCAAATCTGCTCATTGTGTGACTCTCCAAAGCCGAGGTTCTAAACACTCTCTTCTCAGTCCTCCATCACTCCCTTAAACTGTTCTTCACCCCTTCTCCCCATTCCCAAGAGCCCCACCCCTCTTATCCTAGGAAGCCCTTGCCATCCCCCACTCACTGTTTCTTCACCTCCAGCTCACAAAGTGATGGCCTTTCTCCTTTCCAGGGCCACCCACCTATTTGCTTTCTAGATCTCTCTCATCCTTTTCTGTGTTGTCCAGGAAATTGCCCTTTCTCCCCACCAGCACCACTCTAATCTTGAATCTCTTCATATCAATTTCCTTCCCCATGGCTTCCAGTACGGCCGGGCTGTCCCCTGCCTTAACAAACTCCCTAGAGCTTGCCATTCCCTCAGGCTGTTGCCCTCTCAGCTTTCTCACAGTCAGAACCTTTGAGAAAGCTCCTTGTACTCAGGGCCTGCACATCTGTCTGCTGTCTGACCTCTAACCTTCCTCTCTTCAGCGGCACCCAGAATTTCTTAATTGCTGAATCTAATGGCCTTTTCTCAGGCTTCATTTTTCCTGAGTTCTTGGCAGCTTCTGACACTAATCATTAGCATCTCCTGAACACTCTCCTCTCAAATGACTTGGATGTGTGATCCTTCTCCATCTTTTTGGGTTGATCACCCTCAAGCCTACTAAATGTAGGTATCCCCCAAGGCTCTGCCCTGGGCCCCCTCATCTTCTGGTTTACAGCCTCCCCAAGGTGATCCCATCAGCTCCCGTATGTTTGATGATCATCATTATGCAGATGCTTCCTAGACTTATGGCTAGAACTGTGGAGTAGCAGCAGTCAGATCACACTGAGTCTATCACTTCTTGGAGCCTCAGAACCTCAGTTTCCTTATCTGTTAAATGCAAGTCCTCTAAGTTTCCTTCCAGCTCTGAATCTATAATCCTGTCATCTAGATATCGGATATCTGTCCAAAACAGAGCCTCTTATCTTCCCAGAATCCATATCTTCTCCAAAATTCTCTTGTTGTCCAGAGCACTAGTCAATCAAACAGTATTTTCCAGGTAATATGCTTTAGTGCTGGGGTTATGAGGGGGAAAAAAAAGTATATGGTATCTTCCCTCTAAGGAGCTCAGATTCATATAGAGACAATATACAAACAACTATATATAAACAGGATACATAGATGAGTAAGGAAGAAATCTTCCATGGGAATGACACTGAGGTATGTGGCTGGACGGATAGGAAAGACCTCTGGTGAAAGAAGGAAACTGAGGAGTGGAATTGAAGAATGGCCAGATCAGTTTGCCATATGAGAGTATGAACTGGAGTAGGGAGAGACTTGAGGCAAGCAGGAGTTGGGCAGCAGGGTTCACTGCCCCAAGCAGACTAATGCAGTCATCTCAGTGTGAGGGAATAAAGCTTGCTTCATGGTGGTAGTGGTACTCAAGAAGAAAAGGGAACACCGGAGAGAGGGAAATATTGAAAGGACTTGACAATGTATTAGATATACGGGGTGAATAGAGTTGATACCCAGGTTATCCCTGGGTGCCTTTGACAGCAATAGGGAAGTTTGGAAGAGAGAAGGGTAGGTGTGGGGGAGAGAGAGCATTCAGTTTTGGACATGCTTAGTTCCAGGTGCCTGTGGAACATCCAGTTTGACTTCTCTAAAAGGTAGTGATGTGTCTGGGAATCCTCTAAAATATCGATGATCATTGAAGCCATAGGTTGAAGATATCAATTCTGATAGTATAGAATGAAAGGAGTCCAAGACAGATCCTTGGGGGATACCTGCAGTAAATGCACATGACCAGAATGCAGAAAAGGACCTCAGAGAAAGAGCAATGAGGGAGGAGGCCCAGAGAGATAAGATTAATGAGGGGATCTAAGAGAAGGGATGGTGTCTGAGGAGAGGTCAAGAAGGAGAAAGAAAAGGTCATCCCACTGAGCCATTAAGAGACTTCATATTTTTGGAAGGTAGTAGTTGTTAGTCTGGGCATTTATACCCTCGCAGCATGTCATCCATGTCCCCTTCTTCCTACTCATTGACCCTCTTCTTCCTGCTCCTGCCCTCACCTACTGGTCTTCCTGCCTCTGGAAGATCCTTTCCAATTGAACACACTGCCATGATTTTAGTAAATGCCTGGCACTGACACACACATACTTTTTATTAAATTCAATAGTATTTTTCCAATTATATGTGTAGTTTTCAACATTTCATTTTTGTAAGATTTTGAGTTCCAAATATTTTTCTCTCTCCCTAAAATAGCAGGTAATCTGGTATAGGATATACATGTAAAATCATTTTAAATGTTTTCATATTAATCATTTTGTGAAAGAAAAATCCTAACAAAAGGGAAAAGTCACAAGAAAGAACAAAGGTGAAAATAGTATGCATCCATCTGCATCCAGTCTGCATTCATAGTTCTCTCTCTGGATGCGGATGGCGTTTGCCATCCTAAGTCTATTGGAATTGACTTGAATCACGGCATTGTTGAGAAGAATCAAGTGTGTCATAGTCGATCATCACGCAATGTTGCTATTACTGTGTACAGGCTTCTCCTGGTTCTGCTCACTTCTCTCAGCATCAGTTCATGTAAATCTTTCCAGGTTTTTCTAAAATCAGCTTACTCATCATTTCTTATAGAACAGTAATTTTCCATTACATTCATATACTGTGACCTTTTCAGCCATTCTTCATCTAATGGGCTTCCACTCAGTTTCCAGTTCCTTGCCACTACAAAAAGCTACTCCAAACATTTTTGCATATATGGATCCTTTCCCCATTTTTATAATCTCTTTGGGATATAGATCCAGTAGGTACACATACACTTTAAGTTCCAGTGGCTCTCTATTCCCTCCAACATCAGATAAGAAACCCTTTGGTAGACTTACAGGGCCCTTCCCACCTTCCTGGTGCTTTCATCCACATGTTCCACCTTCTAGCTGGAGTGCTCCATCTCTTCATGCCTTTGCTGTGCTTTCCCCCCAACCCCAGCTCTTCCTCCTCACCTGTGTCTCTTAGCTCCAAAGCCACCTCATGCAGGAAGCCCTTCCCAGCCTCCCCCTCTCCAGCTGCTAGAACCCTCATCTTTATAGGAGCCTTCTCTCTTCTGTAGCTACTTGTATGTATTGCACAAAGGCAAGGACCACAGAATGGAATAGGCAGGTGGGGTGGAGTGAGGATCATTTTCCAATTAAGATAGCCTCAGATTAGTCACAGAGACCCAACTTCCTCACATTCAGCCTGGCATTGAGTTAAAAAGAGTATGTGATTGAACCACAGAGACTGAGAGATCTGAAGAGAGATGCCAATGAATGAGCTCCTTTACCCAGCTCAGGACTAAGCAGCAGCAGCATCCAGAAAAAGACATTGAGAAGCCGCAGCCCCTCGTGGAATAGCCCTGCTCAAGAAACCAGCACAATAAGCCAGGAACCCAGGAATCTACAGGGTAGGAGTGCTTCCTGGGCCAGGGAGGAAAGGGGACCCTGTGTGAAGAAGAGCCCCAAAAGGCGTTTTGGCTGGACCACAGAATTCACCAAATGGAATAATGTGTGAGAAAGCTGGAAGGATGAATCAGAAACTGGCTGTGAAGGACTCAAAACACACAACGGGAATTTGCGTCGGATTCTAGAAGGAGCAAGGTTCTAGAGTTTATTGAGCAAGAGATTGTGTGCTGCTTCTGTTCCAGGCATCATGCTGATGAATGAGCATAAAAAGAAGGGCAAAAGATGAGCTGTTCTTGAGAAGCTTATAACCTAATGGGGTAAGGGGAAAACCTGCAAACAGGATAAATTGGAGATAATCAGTAGAGGGAAGGCATTAGAATTGGGGGGGTCTCAGTAAACATTTCTACTAGAAGACAAAATTTTTGCCAGGACTTGAAGAGAACATTCTAGGCATTGGGGGGCGGGGGGAATGGCCCTAGAAAAGTAGAGAGAGAGGAGGAAGCTGGGATAGGAAAAGCTTTGAATGTCAGAGAGATTTTTATTTGTTCCTAGCAATAGAGAGCTCCTAGAGCTGATTGTCTAGGAGGGTGAGAGGGACAGATCTGTATTAAAGTGAAGGTATTGCTAAAGGAAGATTAATTTGACAGCTGCTTCTAGACCAGGGCTTCTTAAACTTATTCTATTCATAACCCCTTTTCATCTGAGAAATTTTTAGACAACAATAAGTATATAAAATAGGTATCCAAATCAAATATTTACAAATAATAAATCATAATTTTGTGGTCTCACATTCAGTTATGAGATTCCCTATGGGGTCATGGCCCACATTTTAAGAAACTTTGAGTAAAGCACAGCCTGGCCTGGGAGAAACTTGAGACAGGGAAGGGAAACCAAGCAGCCAGCAGCTACAGAGACAGTTCAGGGATTATTGAGGGCCTCAATGAGGGCAGTGGTCTTGTAGAGAGGAGAAAGAGAGTTGGATATCACTTATGGCAGTGAAACTGGTAGGATCTCACAAGTTCTTTGTAGCGTGAGGAGAATAGGGAGTAAAAGGTGTTAGTGTGGCTGTAAATCTGCATGACCGGAAAGATAGTGGTTCCCTGGACAGGAAGCCAGAAGTTGGGAAGAGGGTAGGTGGCCTATATTTGATATCTTTTGATAACCATTCTGCTCCCTTCCCTCCCCTAAAACTTTGGGCTCCAAGTGAAGAGCTGTGACCATGCAGACCCAGTTCATCCAAGTGGGCATTGGTACCCCTGGAATAGAGACCAGTCCAGCAAAGCTGTGTTACTGGATGAACTCAGTCACCTCCTTCCCTCCTCAGGGCCTCAGTTTCTCATCTGTTTGAGGGGAGGAGGGAGGGCAGAGAAAGGAGCAATGGGTGAAGGGAGTGGTTGTAAGTAGGCAAGTTTAGGTTGCATGTCCTAGCCACCCTGAGTTCTCCAGCACCAATGCTGGTAGAACATAAGCTCTGAGCCAAGTTCTCTCACGGAAGCGCTTGGAGTGGAGCCCCATAACCTAGTTAGTCAAGGATCTGGAGCAGGACTGGCCATGTGATGACGAAGTTTCTTTGGCTGTGGTAAAAGCCCTGGTCCCTTCTGCTTTGGCAACAGCAGCAGCAAAGGAGGAACCATGTGGTTTAAGGCCATCAAACTTTCATTTGATTGCTGGTCTTCTAATGCAAAGTCCTTGTCCACTGACAGGTGAGGGGGCACATTCATTGCCGGAAGAGCTGAATCACATTAACTTTTAACAACCTTACTCTAAAAATGAAACCAGCTGGGTTGGACCCATAGCAAGAGCAGGAGATGAGAGATGAGGGCTGACATTAGACGGGTAGGGAGCCATCAGAGATAAGTATGTCAGGAAGAGAAAATGGGCCCAGCTTGTACTGAGAGCAAGGAGCCACAGGGTGATGACCAAGGTCCTCCTGGAACCAGAACTCCAGATGTCAGCAGAAATTGAGGAAGGCTCTTTCACATGTGGGATGGACCTCCTAAAGTGGATTTATGGGAGTTACATAAACAAGAGTCACCCAGGATGTGCCAGGATATGTGCCAGGATAGACCGACACACATATAGGGGAAAATTTTAACAGTAAGTACTTTCCACTCTATATGACTCTCTGCCTGGTTTCACCTCCACAGACCAGATACCCCTTCCAGGATCATTTCCTTCTTTCTTTCTTTCTTTCTTTTTTTTTTTTTTTTTAAGATTTTTTATTTTCAAAACAAATGCATGGATAATTTTTCAACATTGACCCTTGCGTAGCCATGTGTTTCAGATTTTCCCTTCCTTCCCCCCATCCCCTCCCCTAGATGGCAAGCAATTCAATATATGTTAAACATGCTAAAATACATGTTAATTCCAACATGTGTAAACATATTTATTAAATTCTCTTGCTGCACAAGAGAAATCACATAAAAAAAAAAGTAAATGAGTTAAGAAAACAAAATGCGAACATCAAAAAGAGGGAGAATGTTATATTGTGATCCACACTCTCTCTGGGTGTAGATGGCTCTTTATCACAAGATCATTGGAATTGGCATCAATCATCTCATTTGTCAGAAAGAGTCACGCTCATCAGAATTGATCATCAGGAGTTGGGAAGAGGGTAGGTGGCCTGTATCTGATAACTTTTGATACCATTCTGTTTCCTCCTCTCCCCTAAAACTTTGGGCTCCAAGTGAAGGGCTGTGACCATGCAGAGACCCAGTTCATCCAAGTGGGCATTGGTACCCCGGAATGGGGACCAGTCCAGCAAAACTGTGGTCACTGGATGAACTCAGTCACCTCCTTCCCTCCTCAGGGAAGTATAATATTGATGTTGCCGTGTACAATGATCTCCTGGTTGTGCTCATTTCACTTTGCATTAGTTCATGTAAGTCTCCAGGGTCACTTCTAATCTCAATACCCCCTGTTAATTCAAGCCTTGGATACTACTTCTCTCAGTCATCTCCCCACTCTGATTGAAGGGCTGGAGAGTGGAGTACCGAGTTCCTCTCAAAGCTCTCCTTTATAGGGGGCAGAAATCAACCTTCCAGCTCACTCTGCTCTCAACCTTCAGGCTTGCCTAGCTTCAATTCCACAGAACAAGATATCCCCTGTGTGTCCCCCTACCTCTTTTCTTGTTGTCTACAGGATTAGATTGTAAGCTCCTTGAGAGCAGGAAGTGTTTGAGGCCAGATATGAACTCAGGAAGAGGAGTCTTTCTGACTCCAGGCCCAGCATTATCCACTGTCACCAGCAGGTGCTTAATAAAGGTTTGTTTAATTGAATTATCCAAAAGTGAAATGAACTAATGGGTGGACTTCTCATCACAGGAGGTCTCCAAGGAAAGTATGGATGAGTCTTTGCTATCTTGAAGATTACAAAGCTTAAAGCATTGTGGAAACAACTATAAGTGCTCTAGGTCACTTGTAGCACTTGATGGTGGATATTTCATGGCCTAGATTGTACTTCCTACTCGATTCAGCACTGCTCAATCTGTTCTTTCAAAATTCATCTCAATTGTCACCTCCTACAGGAAGTCTTCCCTGTTCCCCATAAGCTGCTTATGTCCTCCGATTGCCTGGGATTGTGTTTATTTTGTATTTATTTAAAGGTGTTCAAAATGTCATCTTCCCCAGCTACATTGGAAGCTTCTTGGGGATTGGCACTCAATAAACGCATGTCGGTTCATTGATTTTAAGGGTAGTGGGAATTCACCTGAAAAGAGGGGTGAGCTGGGGACGAGTTAGGTAGAGGTAGCAATCCAGGCAGTAGCATTTGGATAGATGCATAGGAGCTGCTAGGTCCAGCAAATAAAGAGCCTGTTCTGGAGTTAGCAAAACCTAAATGTAGATCAAGCCTCCAACTCCTAGTTGTGTGACCCTTGGTAAATCACTTAAACCTCTGTACTTCAGTTCCCTCTTGTGTAAAATGGGAACAATAATAGTGGCTGCCTCCCAGAGTTTAGATCAAATGAGAAAGTAATTGGAAAGTGCTTAGCACAAGGTCTACCACCTAAAAAGTACTATGTAAGTGTTATTATTGAATGAAGTGTCTTCCAGTTTGGTTTAGGATGATAAGGAGAAAAACAGAAGTGAATAACAATGTTTATTTAGCACTTTTAGATTCGCAGTATTTTGCATACATTATGTCATTTGATTCTCAAAAAACCCCCAAAAAACTGGAAGGTGAATTTTTATTAGCTCCATTTTAGAAATGAGGAAACTGAGGTGAAGAAGTTAAGTGATTTTGCTCGGGATCACACAGCTATAATATGTATGAGACAAAGGCTCAAACTCAGCTCTTCCTGATTCCAAGTCTCATATTTTAGTCCAAGTCCTTTAGACTAGAAAGAGAATTAAATGCAAGGTTGTGGCCTTGAATGTCAGGGTATGAGTTTCACTCGGGAGACCCTAATCACTAAATGTTTGAGAGCAATGAAGTCACGTTCCCAGATGAGTTCATAAGGAGGTTTGGAGAAAATCCCCAAATTGCTTTTTTGAAAATTAGGAAGTGCAGAGAAGGAAGAGACGTCTCCTAGATAACAGGAAAAGTGGCTCAGGCCCAGATCACCTAACTCCCAGTCCCAGCATCAATCATCTCATCTCCTCGGCCTCTAGGCCAGACCGGCTCCTACTCCCTGGAGTGCACCTAGTGATTGCCGCGGTGGGGAAGGAGAGGAGAGGATCAGCTAGCTTTCCATCGGTCTCGACTCCTTCCCCCACTGTTCCCCACCTCCCCATCGGCTCCATTAGGTAGAAGAGCCGTCTCCAGGCAGACTAGGAATCCCGAGGGAGTCAGGAGGTTTGGGCATTTGTCCCTGATCCGCTACTTCCATTTCCCCCTACTTCATTATACCCGGGAGGGAAACCTGGGCTTGGAGCGACCGTGAGGATCACTGATTTCATGGAACGGCTCACTTCCCAGCCGAGAGCTGCTGGGGTGGTTAGGCGACTCGCGCCAACCCGGCCTCCAGCTGCCCTGAGCTACTTTGTATCCATCGCGGCTCCCCCCCCCATCTGCGGCTACATTGTATCCAGGACAGTTGCCACCTGGGGTCCGCCGCCGCATCCACCTGCTGCCCAGCAGCTACATTGTATCCACCGCATCTTTGTTGCCGAGTGGGAAGCGTGGCTTTCTACTATGAGACCACATAGTAGCCACCGCAGAGTGTGTGTGTGTGTGTGTGTGTGTGTGTGTGTGTGTGTGTGTGTCTTTCTCTTCCTCTTCCACTACACCCACACACACACTCTGCCGCAGCTACATAGCATCCTGACCCGCAGCTTCGTCACAGCCAACGACTGCTAGAGGAGCTCGGGAGAGGGCCTGAGGGCCAGCCGCTGCGTAGTGGTCGCCACCGCCGCAGTCACAGTTCGACTTAGGATGGACCGCCCCTCTATACCCAGTTGCCCCGGGAACAGAGAAACACAAGAAGCAGACTGCGCATGCGGCTCCGAGGCTTTTTACCAGCCGTACCATATCACCCGCCCCCTTCCCCACCCTTTTCCTGAGGACCTGAAGACTACAACTCCTACAAAGGCTTGCGGCTGGCGGTTGGGGGGAGGAAGGACAAATACGCCCCTTCCCATTGGCTCAGAAGCTGGGAGTAGGCTATTGGCTACTGGCGCAGGGGCAAGAAGGAAATCGCAAGCTCGGATTGGCGAAGTACGAAAGCTAGGGGGTGGTCCCGGAAATAGTACCGAAACTGGAGGGCAGACCCACGTGGAGGGTCTGGGGTACCTAGTGGAGTTCTGGAGCTGATCCTAGGCTCGGACCCGCGGCCTGGCGGTCTCTGC
This sequence comes from Myrmecobius fasciatus, assembly GCA_023553655.1. NCBI lineage: Eukaryota > Metazoa > Chordata > Mammalia > Dasyuromorphia > Myrmecobiidae > Myrmecobius > Myrmecobius fasciatus. Next base: position 37,059 of record JAJPUD010011921.1, read on the forward strand.
TGTAGAAGGTGACATGGAAGACACTTTTAGCAGCCCAGCAGGGGCCGCCCTGCAGCGAGAAGCCGGGGTCCCGGAGCCACTGACACCTCTTACGGAGCTGGGCAGCACTTATGAGCTGGAGCGGGTGCAGGCCTTCGTTCTGGAGCACGAAGCCAAGCGGGTAAGTAGGGGAGGGGACGGGAAGGGAGGACTAGGGGGAAGCGAGAATGGGTTCGGGGAGAGGGACTGGAGGAGGGAGGGATTAGTGAAAGGGTCTGGAGTAGGGGGGACCAGGGGAAAGGGCCTGGAAAGGGAAGATGTCAGGGCTGGGTCGGCACACCCCCTACCCAGAGCTCTCTGCTGGCTGCCCAGGTGGCCCTGCAGTTCCCAGATGAACTTCTAGGAGACAGTGTGGCCGTAGCCCGGACCCTGGAGGAGATGACAGGAGCCAAGATGTTTGTTCTGGGGGACACAGCCTATGGCAGGTGGGAGCCCGAGGGCTGGAGGGAATCTGGGAGGTTTTCGGGTGGCCTTGCTTGCTTGCCCCTATAATTGATCCCTCTCCACAGCTGCTGTGTGGACATTCTGGGGGCCGAGCAGGCTGAAGCCGATGCCCTGGTCCACTTTGGCCCCTCCTGCCTGAGCCCGCTTTCCGGCTCCCTGCCTGTCATCTATGTCCTTGGCCAACGTCCGGTGGCCCTGGAGCGGTGTGCAGAGGCCTTCAGAGGCCTGCATCCCGACCCTGCAGAGCCTGTGGTGCTGCTGAGTGAGCCATCCTGTGCCCACGCTCTAGGTAAGGATTAGGGGAGAGGAGAGTGGGGAGAGACCTGCAGTGGTGGTCCCCAGAGCCTTGTGTATACGTTCTTTCTCATCAGGCTGTTCCTTAAGAAGAGACACTGTCTCCATTTTCCTTGTATCTCCAGTACTTAGCATGATCTGACACATAATAGGCACTTAATAAACATTGATTAATTTCTTGGGGAAGGGAAGAAATTGGCTGAGACTTGATACTACCCCAGTCAGCCTGGATCACTTACTTTGCTGCCTCAGTTTCCCCATTTGCTTCTAGAGCCTTAGTTTCCCCATATGACCTTGGGATGAATGTCCAAATCATAGGACCTCAGAGTTGAAAGAACATTTGGGAAGGCCTGGAGTCCAACCTGTCACCAGCCACTACAGTGTGGTGGTCATCCAGTGCCTGTGATCTCCAGTGAGGGCGCCCCGACGAAGTGGGACACAGTTCTGATTGGGGGAAATTCAGGAGTAGAGCTTTGCAGCCTTCTTCCCCTCTGACCCCAGAGGCCCATTTAATCCTCTCTCCTCCCCACTGAGCCTCCCACCTCTTCATCAGGTCCTAATCCAATGTGCTCTCCGGGCCAGGCCTGGTGTGGCCTCCACCCAGCCAGTCCCGCAAACTGACCATGAATGTTCTTCTTTCAGAAGCCTTAGCTGCTCTTCTTCGTGCACAGTACGAGGACATTGTGGTCTCCTACCCAGCTTTGCCTGCTGTTGCCCCAGGCTGGGAGCACCCACCATTGGAGCGTTTTGGCCGCTTTTTCCCACTGGGCCCCGGGCGGCAGCTGGAGGACTATGGGGCCTTTTATGTGGGGGGCTCTGAGAATGCGGACAGCGGCGGGAGTGAAGTGACCCCAGACTTGCTCCAGCTGCTCCTGGGCTGGGCCCCCAGCCGCTCCTTCTCCTCCTGCCTGCCAGACTCTGGATGGGCCCAAGCGGAGGGCCCCCGGGCAGTCCGAGCCAGAGCACGGAGCCACTATCTGGTGGAACGGGCACGGGATGCCCGAGTGGTGGGACTGCTGGCAGGGGCTCCAGGGGGGGCAGGGCACCGAGAGGCTCTGGCCCACCTTCGGAAACTGGTGCAGGCTGCTGGCAAGCGGGCCTATGTCCTGTCTTTGGGCCGGCCCAGCCCTGCCAAGCTGGCCAACTTCCCAGAGGTTGATGTCTTTGTGCTCCTGGCCTGCCCCTGGAGGACACTCGACCGACCCCAGAGTGGTGCCAGCAGAGGCGTCTTCCGGCCAATGCTCACCCCCTATGAGTTGGAAGCCGCTTGTAACCCGGCTCGGGGACTGCTGGGGCCCTACCTGACTCACTACTCTGACCTCCTGCCAGGTAAGGCCCAGCATCCCTTGGCTTGGCTTCCTTCCCTGTCCTTTAGCCCTGAAACTTTGCTCCCAGCTGGGAAGGAAGGAAAAGGGAAGGGCCCATCCCTGCTCTCCCTCCACTGTCCCTGCAGGCTCCCCCTTCCACGTGCCAGTCCCACCCCCAGAATCTGAGCTATGGGATGCCCCCGATGTGTCACTCATCACTGGAGAGCTGCGCCCACCACAGGCCTCAGCCTCACCCCATGTCTGCGATGGCCTAGAGGCCTCAGCCCTGAGCCAGCGATCCCGGCTTGAGCTTGCTGAGAGCAGTCCAGCAGGTCAGTGTGCCCTCCCCCAGCTCTCCTGGATCCTCTGGGACACTCACTGGTGGGAGGTGGGTGTGGAGGCCCCTGGCTGACCCTCTTCCTTGTCCCCTCCCAGCTTTGTTCTTGGGTTCCCGTACTTGGCGGGGTTTGGAACCTCAACTAGGCCAGACGGCACCAATGCGGGCGGTAGCTGGGAGACGAGGTGTGCCCATTGCCTATGAGGATGAGCCCGGCAGCTGAGGAACCTTGGAGGCAAATGAGAAGAGACCTTGGCACTCCTCGAAAGAGTAGATCCCCAGGACTATCCAAGGCGCCAGCAGCCAGTCTGGCTGAAGCAAGCTCGGGCTGAGCTGTCCTACCTGCTCTCTGCCCCCCTGAGCTTTTATTGATGACTGAACGAAAGAGGGGAAGGAACAAGCATTTATACTTACTGTGTGTGAGGCACTGCACTAAACACGTAGCTCGTGTGATCCTCATAGTAACCCTGAGAGCTCCGTGCTATTATTATCCCAGTTTTACAGATGGGGAAACTGAGGCAGGCAGCAATGAAATGACTTGTCCAGAATCACACAGCTAGTAAGTGTCTGAGGTCAGCTATGAACTCTGGTTTTCCTGACTCTTGGCTAACAGAGTCCAAGATTAAGGGGACCCCAAAACTGAGCACTGTCTCTTTGACTGCTGCTGTCCCTTAGGTGTCCCAGGGCTCTGTCAGCATTAATTAGGCACTCACTATATAACTCTCTGTCAGGCCCTATGCCAAATGTGTAAAGAATGGAAACACCAAGGTCCCCTGCCCACAGTGGGTTCTCCTTCTGACGGAGACACTCTGAGCTAAGAGGATTTGGGGGCATCCAGGCCTCCCTGCACCTTCCCATCAGGCCATTTGAGAGAGCCAAGATACTGGGGAGAACCATTCTCTACAGAGTCAGAATCAGCCTCTGTGTGGAACTGGGAGGAAGGGAAGTCCAGTTGAATGTTTAGGTATTTAAAAAGAAAAGCTCCTTGCAAAGTAGACAAGAATCACATTCTCAGGTACAATCTTTTCTGCGTTCTACCATATTCTTGGAAATTCCTATTCAATTTAGAATAAAAAAATTAAAACAATAAAATTTAAAAATAATTTAAAAAAAAAAATGTAGAATGCATTAGTAAATGACATAAGGGTGTCCTGAATGTCTACATGTCTTACCTGAGGAAATGCTTGGGTCTGGGGAAGGATTTGGCCCCAGGGTCGGATTCACCAGGATGGGAAAGGAGTGAGTCTAGTATGGCCGCTTTGCCCTAGTTACCCTGGCTCTGCTGCCTTGTCCGATGTGGCTCTCTTCAGAGCTTCAGCTTCAGTGGCTTCCTGATAGATCCTGCCATCTGGATGTGCTACAGGCTCAGTTCTCTCCCTGTGTCTGTCCAAGGTACTGCTTACTCCCACCATCATCCCCTCCCCATCCCCCAAAAAATCCGTTGTCAAATCTGGCTGTTTTTCACCACCTCCCATCCAACCCCTTTTCTCCACTTTCATGCTGCCAGCATCAGGCTCTTATCCCCTCTCACCTGGACAGTAGTCACAGCCTCCTTGGTCTCCTCAAAGCCAGCCTTTTCTCTCTCCTGTTGGAGTAATAAAGTAAATAATGGGATCACATCAAGAAGAAGAGGCTTCTTCTTGGTGCTTTTGTACAAGATGGAAGCAGGGGGAGTTAACACAAAAGAGACTATGGCTATAGTCTCTTTCCAGGCTGAACTCTTGTGTCATGTGTTCCACGTCTTGGCCAAATTGTTCTAGCTGTTCTCTGTCCAAAACACATCACGTCCCCCATGCCTGGGATGCCTTCTTCCCTCCTCATCTGGAAACAGTTCTCATTGTAACAAGTTTGCTCAAAAGCAATCTTCCTTCTGTCTCTCACCTTAGATTTGGTCCCCAGGCCCAACAGAACAAGTCCCATATTTCTCCACATCTGACCTTCAAAAATGTAAAGCTACCTTGTCCCACAGGAATCTTATTCTCTCCACCATCTACAACCCCAGTTCCTTTGATCTTCATGTGACATGGGATTGAGCCTCTCTTATTGCCCTCTGGACACTCCCCAGTTGTCTACGCCCCTCAAACACTAGTGACCGGACCTGACCACAGTCCATTTGAAGTCTGGCAGAAGGCAGTGTGGCCATCATCTTATTCCTGGAAATCATGTCTTTGGATGCAGCACAAATCACATTGGCTTTTTTGGCAGCCTGCCTCAATCTGCTGCTAATTCCTTGAGCTTGTGGTCCACAAACCTCCCATTTCCTACCCCAATCTTTTTCCAGAACACCTGCTGTCTTTGCCCCTCTTGTCTTAGAGCAGGTACAAGACTGGATTGTTCTCCCTTGTGGATTGATGGCACCTTTTTTTTGGTTTATTTTAAAATTTAATTTTTTCACAGACATATCTTGCTTTTATATTTATTTCCCCGTATAATCCTCCTCCTGTCCTATCCCAGATAGTTTTCACTTATAATAATTTTAAGTGTACAAAAGAAAAGGTTTTTTTTAGAACAAGATCAATATTATATGTTGTATTCCCACTCCTGACCCACCTCCAACTTCTGCTATTCTAGCTCTCATTGTTTATTGCTGTTCTATTCTCTTTGGGTCTCAATTATAATTTTGTTGCATTCAGTTTCATTTTTCTTATTGTTTTAATTTGTATTAGGGTAGTTACTGTGTATATTGTTTCAGTGGTTCCAATTAATTCATTGTGCATTAGTTCAGAAAAGTCTTCCTATGCTTTTCTGTATATTTCATATACATTTCAATAGCATTGTGATATTCCACCCTATTCATTTTTATTAAAGCTTTTTATTTTCAAAGCATATGGATAGATAATTTTCAACATTCATCCTTGCAAAACCTTTTGTTCCCAATTTTTTTTCTCCCTCCCCATGCCCTCTCTTAGACAGCAAGCCATCTAATATATGTTAAACATGTGTAATTCTTGTATACATATGTCCACAATTATCATGGATTGCACCTTCTTAAAATCAGCCCAAGGCTTCTCTACCTTATCACCAATGTTTTGGAGCCCGCTGGTCAGTCATTGTGTAAGATCCATCCCTCCTAGCTAGGTGTCACCTGCAAGACTGACAAGAGCACAATACTATCTGTGCCTTTCTCTAAGTCACTGATAATGTTTGAAATAGCCCAGATCAAAGCACAAATTTGTGGGGAATGCCTCTGAAGACCTTCCATGTGGGTGGTGATTATTATTAACTACTGTCCGTCCATTCGGCCAGGTCACATTAGCGGACTTTTGTCTGTCTACATCTTTTCCCAGAACACTATTGTGAGATATTTTGATTCATATTGCTAAAAACCCAGGGAAACTGACTGAAGCATCTGCCTGTGTGGGAGGTCCAAAACAGAGAGAGAGACAGACAGACAGACAGACAGAGAGAGAGACAGAGACAGAAAGAGAGAGAGAGCACTCTGAGGGGGACTCTGAGAAAGCTGCAGGTTTCCTAAATTCTTATGCCCTTAAATGACTTCCTATGACTTCCACAGAGAAATGAGGAAGCTTCTTGAGAAGAGGGAAGAAACTGCTCCTAGAGGCTTTGCTCTGGTGGCTGACTGAGATTGGAGAAAGGGAAGCAGCAGCAACAGGCTGGGGGAGGCAGGAAAGGAGAAGAGAGGAAGGGAGGGATGCCTGACAGTAAATAGCTACTGATGAGGGGAGGGGGCAGGTGGTGCTGGGGTCGGAGTGGGGAAGGAAAGGGCTGGCGACCGGAGGTCCGGATCACATTGGGGATAGATACTGGAGAGGGCAAGGGAGAGGAGAGCAGCTTGGGAAGAAGCCCCACCTGTGCTCTGAATCCAGGCCAAAGCTCTTGGATCCTGACCTTGATCATTCCCAAATAGCCCTGGAGCCTCTTGGTTATATTCTGCATCTCTATGTTACTTGAAGCTGCTATTACATCAATATCTTATTACACTATCCACACATATATTCACATTCTACATAAGTGCTAGAGAAGCTCATTTACGATGATTTTAGTCCAAGTGTCCAGTACAAGATGGAAGCAGGGGGAGTTAACACAAAAGGGAAAAATTGAGTTTTCCCTGGAGGAGGAACTTGGTGGGGGATTGAGCAGATGAGGGAGAGTTCCTGCAGATGGAAGACTAACATTTAGATCACACCCTAGACTTTTTTTTTTTAAAAACTCAAAGCAGCTTTATTGGGAATGAGCCTGGAAACAGTGAGAGGGTGGAGTGGGGAGCAGTTAAACCTATGTTCATATTGGCATTATAGGGCTCCTGGGACCAACTCCCCTTTCCCACAGACACCCCCCCCAATCTAATTACAACCCACAAAGAAACTTAGTTTGGCAGGACTTGGGCTGCCTCTCTGATCACTGCTTCCCTTTCCAGATGTTCACTCATTAACCATCCCTTTTCTTCATACAGCTAGGAATTTTGCTGGAAAGCTCATCGTCAATAGTTGGTAAATTCTGTTCTCTCTCTCTCTCTCTCTCTCTCTCTCTCTCTCTCTCTCTCTCTCTTTTTTTTTTTGGAAGGACCATTCCAGTCTTGTGCCAGTTCTCCTGTTCTCTGTGACATTTCACATCTCAGATGGTGGTTTAGCAATCCTATCAGCCAATTTTCTCAATCTCCCTGGATCAGTTCCATCTGGGCCTACTGGCCTGAATGCCTCAAGGGATAATGGGTACTCTCTCACAACCTCCTTACATATCTGAAGTATCAGTGTCCATTTTTATGTCCTTTCCAATCCAAGGATCCTTCTTCATTTTTCTGAGCTAGTAAAGTAAATATAATTAGATTCAAAAATGTCACTCCTATGATTTAGAATCCTCTGGAAACATACTTGGAGCAGCTCCAAAATTTGTGTTTTATTTCCTGTTTGATTTCCCTTTCTTGATCTACTTATTAAAATAATAATTCACATTCTGCCCCTAGACTATGCGTGTCCTCCAGGATTTTTTTTTTTAATTTAGAAATACCCAGGGAGATTAGAAAGGCCCTTGGTAAGGAACTTGGAAGCCCTGTGGAGTGGCTAGGCAGACCAGTCTGTTGCCAAATATTATGGTGTTGCTGGGCTCTGAGATCCCTAGCATTTTGTTCTGAGAGGTCAGAGAGGACCCTAAAAACTGGCATTCTGAATCTCAAAGATCCAAGAGAGTTTAATATTAGGAGTTGGAAGTCAACATGAGGATCCAGAGGGGAACACCACATAGGGGCCAACTATTTCACTCCATAGCACAACAGGTAGTGAGTGGATCCTGGTCCTGGCACAAAGCTAAAATTCAGAAACTAAAGCTGAAAAGACAAGTAGATTGGATTATTGTTCTTTGTTCTCAGAAGGGACCAGAGACTTAACTAGGGTGAAATCTTGACTTGCAAGCGAGGCAGAGTTTTGCAAAGTCATCACCCTCACTATTCTCCAGAGTCATCAGAGTCCAGTGGCAAGACAAAAGTCAAGGGTATATCAAGTAAAACCCTGACCAATCTAAAAAATTATATTGTAGATCTAAAGATCCTCCCATCTCCCCCCACCCCCACAAACAAAGAGCAAATTAACCTTGTAAGAATTGTAAGCACTCAAAGAAAAAAAGAATTTCTCATAAGGACTACATGCATACAGAGAAGAAATGAAACAAGAAATTAAAAAAAAAAAATGAAAACAAAGCTCAGGAGGAAAGAATTGCAGAGCTTAGAACAGAAAGTGACCAAGCATACGCAAGTAAGAGACTCCCTGAAAGCTAGAATAAACCATATAGAAATCAATGGCTTCATGAGACAGTAAGAAATATTAGATAAATCCAAAAGATTGAAAAATAGAAGAAAATCTAATCTAATATGAGAAAATACATGTGTCCTCTCTGAACCCTATCCTCACCAAAGATCATAGAAGGAATCTAATTAGACAGAAAGTCTGGTTGTGATTCTGTTATGTCTTAATGATATATATTTTTAAATAACAGCTTTTTATTTTTAAAATACATGCAAAATACTCCAATTGCCTCAGAAAAAAAATAAAAAAAAAAGCAAAGATAGTTTTCAACATTCACCCTTGCAAAAACCTTGTGTTCCAAATTTGTCTCCCTTTCTCCTTACTGTCCACTCCCTTTCCCTAGTATGTCTTTTTTTCTTTTTTGCTGAGGCAATTGGGGTTAAGTGACTTGCCCAGGGTCACACAGCCAGGAAGTGTTAAGTGTCTGAGGTCAGATTTGAAACTCAGATCCTCCTGATTTCTGGGCTGGTGCTCTATCTAGCTGCCCCTCCTAGTAAGTCTTAATGATCTTAAAGGAAAGGAAAGGGAAGAGGACTGTACAACCTCATGTGTAGAGAATGTCTTCTGATGAAATTAATATTTAGGTTGGGAGTTCTACAGGGAAAACTACTCGATTATCTACTTCTAAGAGTCAAAATTGATCCCATAAAAAGTCTTGAGTTGGAAGAAAGGGAAGGAAATGAGAGAGGAACTTTAGGGAAAATCATCTAATATAATCATGGTGTGCAAGTAGAAGTCTATACAAAAAAAGGAGGAAAGGATATACATACAGATACTATTTGGTACAGAAATACATTTCACTCAACAGAGGATTAGGAAGGAAAGAGAAGGGAAATAAGATGGCAGGTAGATTAAGAGAGATTAGTCAGAAGCAAGGAAAACTAAAGATGAACAAATATATTCATAGCTCTTGTTGAGGTGTCAAAGAACCGGGAAGTAAGAGGCGCCCATCAACTAGGGAATGGCTGAACAAGTTATAGTTTGTAGATGTGATGTAACCCGATTATGCTTTCAGATATGACGAAGGGGATGTTTTCAGAAAAACCTGGGAAGGTTTGTATGAACCAATGTAGCAAATTCCCATTAGGATTGCCCTCCACTTGTTAAAAGTTCTCAGACTATTTTTGAAATTCCTTTTTTGGAGTGACACTACTTGTTCTGACAGCGCAGCTCATCCATGTTTGTCTGATTTTTGGAGCACGCCTGGACAGGATCCCTGATAATGAGAAGGGCAAGCTTCTCCTGAGCTGAGAAATCTCTTGAAATAGTAACCCATGGTGCATTGTGGGAGTTCATCTAAGAGCTTTTTTTCTCTGAGGAATAAAGCTTCCGTCGCCCTCCCCACTCCCATTAAAAATTATCTATTCTTACATCTGTTTCACTTTTATGAACTTTTCTTCTGTTTTCTATCAATGTGAACAGAGTGTGGACAGTTGCTTGTTGTCATTTTATTTTAATTTGCTGTTTCCTTACTCACAGGATCCGTGTGGCCTGACTTGTTCATCCCACCCATCCAATTAGCTGCCAAATTTTGCTGCTTCGATCTCGGCAACATAACATTTCTTTAGAGGTACCTCCTTCCCACGCACCGGGACCCCCCTTCCCAGTGGAGATCCTCCCAGCTGGGTACAGCTTGCTGGTTCCTCTTCTTGCCCCTGGATGGTCCAATTCAGAGGCCAGATTACTGTTCCAAAGTGCAGCTCTGACCCTGCCACTGCTCCAAACAACATTCCAAAAACTCCTTGAAAGGGTTCCTTATTGCCTTGGGGTAAAACAGGAACCCTTCTGTTTGCTGCTCTTTTCTACTGCTGACCCACATTTCCCATTTTTGTGCCTTCATACCAGCCGCACCCCCCCTCTCTTCTCCCCTCCCCCACCCAGTCCCCGGCTCGGGATGCTTTCCCACCTCTTGGAACCCCTCCTTTCCTTCTTGATTCAGTTTCACCCCTGCCCCCTGCATGGCATCTTTTCTGGATCCTCTCTCCAGTTTCTGTGCCCTTCCTGCCCAAACTATCTCATTCATTTTGTGGATATTCTTCATGTCCTGGCGCTGGGATCAAGTTCACATCAGTAGTGACAGAGGCGAGATTTACATGCTACTTTCCCCCTCCCCCCCCTAGATCCGAGTGTGCCTCCACCACTCTTGCTCAGGCGAGCAGCTAGGTGGTGTGCTGTGGGGGTGAAAGGTGGTGGCTTCGGCTCCATTTTCCACCAGCCCGTTTCTCCCTTGGTACCGCACCAGGGCCTGGCGCTTCCACGGGGCGCTCGGCCGACTACAATTCCCAGGTTCCTTTGCGGGGCCGCCGCCACGGGATCACGTGGATGCACGGTGGGGGGCGGAGCCGATGGTCACATGGCAGAGGCAGTGACGTCAGGTGACCCGGCGCGGGGACGGGCGGGCGGAGGCGGCAGAGCTCAGTGCGCTCGGGCTCGGCCGGCGACCGCGACCCCCGACCCCCGGCCCCCGGCCCCCGACCTCCGGCTCCGGTTCCAGCCTTGGACCCCGGCGCCGTCGCCGTCATGACGGGACTCGCGCTGCTTTATTCCGGCCTGACCGTGGCCTTCTGGAGCTGCGTGATTGTCGTAGGTAAGAGCTGGGCCTGTGGCCCACGGGCGAGGAGGGGGCGAGGGCGCCAGTCCCTCGAAACCGACCCCGGGTCGCGTCCCCCGAACCGTGCCCGTGCGCCCTGCGTGTGCCTGCGGCCCCCCTGACCCTCCCCTGCGCGTGTCCGTGCCCACGACCCTGCCCTCGGGCGTGCCTGTGCCCGCGGCTGCCCTCTCGAGCTTGCCCGTGCCCACCAGGGCGTGTCCGTTTTCGCGGGAGCCCCCCTTCTCCCCGAAATCGTATCTGTGCGCTTTTACGCGAAATCCTGCCCTCGAACTCCGCGTCCTTGCCCACTCCCACCTTGTCCGTGCACCCTCCTCCATTTCCCCTTCCCCGTGACTGCGCCCCCAACACTCCTGTCACCCCTCTTCTTTCTCTGGAGCTGCCCTGACCTGCTCCGGGGAGGGAGAGGCTCCTGGGCCTGCTCGGGGTCCCGGAAGCCTAGCCCTGGCCACTACTTCCCCTTTGCTGTCTTAATCCCGGGCCCTGGGCTGGTTTGATCTGCCCTGAGCCACTTAGGCTCCCCTTGACCCTCCCAGGTTGTTGGGTAAACAGTCCCCAGGGCAGGTCAGTCCTCGACTGCGAGGGCCAGGCCCCCAGCCACCCAGCCTCCCCAGCTCCTGGGGACTGAAGCTTTTGCTTCCTCTTTCTCCAAACTGGGAGCTGGAGGTTGGGGGCATCCAGGCCCCAGGGGAGAGCTGCTTGGCCCCCAGCGGTGTCAGGCACTGCCTGTTCAAGAGCCATTCTGACACCCCTTGTGATTTGGGAGCCATGAGGTCACCTGGGGAGGACAGCCCAGGTGGGCCAGAGATCAAAGACCATGAGCCACAGGTGCCGAAGCAGCTTGCAGAACTCTAATGGGAGCACCAGGCTCAGATCCTCCATGTCCTTTCTGTTCTGAGAGTCCCCGATAGTCCCCAAGCAGACCCAGGATAGAATGCTGGACCTAAAGTGGTGAAGACCCCCCTTTCTGAATTTAAATCTGGCCCCGGATGCTTTTTGGCTGTGTGACCCTGAGCAAGTCACTTCACCCTGTTTGCCAATTTCTTATGTAAAGTGAGCATCTCTGCCAAGAAAACCCCAAATGGGTCACAGAGGCTCACACATGACTGAGAAATGGAGACAAGTCATGATAGGCCCAGCAGAGCTTTGACATCGTGGCCTTCTTGTGGAGACCGTGGTCCCAGGCAGCCCTGATTTCATCTTTATTAAGAGAGGATGCAGACCTGCATGAGGTGGGGCTCCCTTCGGTCCTGGGGTGCTGCCCTGGGCTCCAAAAAAGTGAGGGATCCCCAAGAGACTGCATTCTGTCCCTTTCCATTCAGCCGGCCCCCTCCACTCCTTTCTTTCCCCCTGGCCTCTGGGAGCCTGGGGCAGCACAGCCCTGTGCCCAGGCCCAGAGGCTTGCAGAAGTGGGGGGGCTGCTCCTAGTCCCTGCTCTGTTCTGTTCTTCCTAGGAATCTGCTATACAATATTTGACTTGGGCTTCCGCTTTGATGTAGCATGGTGAGTCATGGCCTGCCCTTCCCAGCTCCCCAGCACCCCCCCTTCAAGGGCCTGAAGAGAGGTCCTGTGGTCAGAGCCGGGGAGATGGCTGGGTGGCGGGCTGGTGGGGGAGTCTTTAATGGGTCAGAGCCCTCCTCTTGAGGCTTCCCTTCTTTGCTTGCCAGGTTCCTTACAGAGACATCACCCTACATGTGGTCCAACCTAGGGATAGGACTGGCTATCTCCCTCTCTGTGGTGGGAGCAGCCTGGTGAGTGTGTGTTGGGGGAAGGGGAGAAACCCTGGAGGTCTGGATATTGGGGATGGACTGGGGATATCAAGGCCTTCAGGATGGGCACCGGTGCTTACTCCTGAGTGATTAGGGGAAGGGGTGTGGATGGGGCACTCACTGATGCTTGAGCTCTCTTGGGGTGGATCTGGGCTCACACAATGGCACCTACCCCCAGGGGCATCTACATCACAGGCTCATCCATCATCGGTGGAGGGGTCAAGGCCCCCAGGATCAAGACCAAGAACTTGGTAAGGTGAGTATGGGAAGCCCTAAGAAGCATCCGCACAGGTTAGCCTCCCGCCAAGACTGCTCTGCACCTGTTCCTTGTGTCTGGGGAAGAAACCAGATAAGAATCCATCAGGGAAAGGGTGGGGGGGGGGGGGGTGGGGGGGGGGGGGGGGTCGGAGGAGGCTTCCTGGGGGAGTTGAGTCATGAAGGGGACTGAACTGTCTCCTATCCTTCCAAATCCCACAGCATCATCTTCTGTGAGGCTGTGGCCATCTATGGCATCATCATGGCCATTGTCATCAGCAACATGGCAGAGGTAGGGGGTTACTGTGATGGGGGAAGGAAGAGGGGTGAGACCGACATCCTGGGCTGGCAAGTGGGTGTTGGGGCAGGATGAGCTGGCACCCCGGGCTGGGGCTTATCCGGAGTGGACTTCTGTGTCTTGCAGCCCTTCAGCGGTACCACCCCCAAAACCATCGGAAGCCGGAACTATCATGCAGGTAGGCAAAGGCTGTCTTGGGCCTGGGGCAGGAGGGTCCCTGGTGGGGCCCTCCTTCAGCACTCCCTTCCTCTGTTCCCAGGCTATTCCATGTTTGGTGCTGGCCTTACTGTGGGCCTGTCCAACCTCTTCTGTGGCGTGTGTGTGGGCATTGTGGGCAGTGGAGCTGCCCTGGCTGATGCCCAGAATGCCAGCCTCTTCGTCAAGATCCTCATCGTCGAGATCTTTGGCAGTGCCATTGGCCTCTTTGGGGTCATTGTGGCCATCCTTCAGGTATGAGCCCAAAGCCTGGGGCCCTTCCTGGGGCTGGGAGAGGGTCAGAGGGCTGTGACTGCTGCTCACTCCTGGTTTTGTTTTTGTTTCTTTGTGTGTTCTCTGTCTGTCCACCTCCTGTGCTTTTTTTGCAGACTTCTAAAGTAAAAATGGGAGACTAGGCCTGAAGCAGTGGGAGGGCCCTGCCCTGCTGTGACCTACTCTTAATTTATTGGTTTTCCTGGGGGGCCTGGCTGCCCCAGCCAGGGGAGCTACCCCTCCCCATGGTGTCCATATTGTGTCCCTCTAGCCCTCACTGCGATCTGCCCTTTTGGAGTCCCTCAGAGGGGCAGGCCTGGCCTGTGGGTTGGGAGGGCGTGTCTTTTGCCCACCTGTCCTGCAATCTGCCCCACCCCCCACCTCACCAGTGTTTGAAATAAAGGTCTGTGTCCTGGGTTACCCCAGTCATTGCTTCCCTGTTCATTCTTTTACGGAGGGGAGGGGGCATCTGTCACGCTTTACCTTCTATCTGGGCCCACCAACGTCCCCCAGAAAAGGGGAAGAGACCCCCACTCCCTTTGGCAGGGCTTACTTTAGGGATCTTTGCGCCTGTCCCAGTGCTTACACACGCGTGGTCATCCAGTAGGGGGTGTGTGGAGGGCGTTGTAGCTGCCCTTGTGCCCAGTTCCCCACCTGATGCCCTTTGGGCAGCCCTGTTCCCTTCCTACTCCCCAGGCAATCTCCAGCGCCCCTGGCCCTCCTGGGCGGCTCTTCGGGAGCCCTACCCCCCAGCCCCCACCACTTTGTTCCAGTCTCCCCAGTTCCATCCACTCCCGGGAGGCTTCTTCCAGCCCAGCCACGCCACGTGGGGAGCCCAGAGCTGTCTGACCCCCTGCCCCAGAGCTCCTAGCTCCCTCTGGCTACTCCAGGTGTTCTGTCCAGCCCCGCCCCCGAGGCAGCTCGCGGTGGATTTTACATGGGCCCGCCCCTCTTCTCCAGGCCCCACCCCCGAGACAGTCCGCTGTAGATTTTGTATGAATGGGCCTTCCCCTCCACCCAGGCCCCGCCCCCGAGGGAGTCCGCTATAGATTTTGTATGAGCAGACCCGCCCCTATTTCGAAGGCCCCGCCCTCCCCACTAGCTTGTCGGGGTTTTATCAGATTGCCTTCTGTGGGTTTTTTGTGCTCGGCCCCCGAGGCTTCTGGGGGTAATTTCAGCTTGAGTCTTTTTATGTCTAAACCCCACCCCCTTCTTCTCTAGGCTCCTCCCTCCGCCGCTTCTGCGCCTGCGGCCTGGAGCTCCGGGGCGCGCGGACGGGCGGGGCGGGGCAGGGCGGAGCGCGC
>JAJPUD010011922.1:1780-51897 GCA_023553655.1 Myrmecobius fasciatus
TGAATTCTTTCAATGCCAATTTTGCCTTCTGATTCTAAAACATCAGGGCAATTCTCTTTCATGATTTCCTGGAAGATAGCATCCAGGTTCTTTTTTTCATCGTGGCTTTCAGGGAGTCCGATAATCCTTAAATTGTCTCTCCTGGATCTGTTTTCCAAGTCAGTTGTTTTTCCTAGGAGATATTTCATATTTTCTTCTATTTTTCCATCTTTTTCTTTTTGTTTGACTGATTCTTGAAGTCTTATTGAATCATTTACTTCTATTTGTTCAATTTTAATTTTTAAAGTATTATTTCCTTCAGTTATCTTTTTTAGCTCCTTTTGTAGCTAGCCAATTGAATTTCTTGATTCAATGCATTCTTTTTCCATTTTGCCAGTTTTATTTTTCAGTGAATTGTTGTCTTTTTCCAATTCACCAATTTTGTTTTTCAGTTCACCATTTTTATTTTCCAGTGAACTGGTGATTTTTTCCAGTTCACCAATTTTGTTTTTCAGTGAACTGTTTTCTTTTTCCAATTCACCAGTCCTATTTTCCAGTTTTTGATATTTCTGTTGCCCTGATCTCAATTTATTTCCCCATTCTTTTTCTAGCTCTCTTTTGAGATTCTTAATGCAATCTTCCAGGTAAGCCTTCTGAAAGGGAGACCAACTTAAGTCTGCCTTCGTGGCTTCATCTGGGATTGTTTTCATAATGTCAGGATCTGGGGACTGTTCTATTTTTTCTCCATAAAAGCTTTCTATGGTGAGAGCTCTCTTCTGCTTCTTGCTCATGATTTAAAGTTGGGATATTGGTCAAAAGCAGAGAAAACTGCAATAATTTGTATTTACCCTGGGGCAGTTTGCTGAGTTGACCTCTGGTCTGAGGCTCGTTGGGCTAGATTCGCACTAGGACCATGTTTTCAGCTGCTCTCGATCCACCCTTTACCAAAGGCAGATCTGCCAAAGCACCTGCCCACAAGCAGAGCAAAGCGGCCCAGGCGTCTCCCAGGGGCTTCCTGGGTACCTAAAATCCACCCCTCTATCGCAGACCTGACTTCCGCCCCGGCTGGAGTCTGATCGGGACCAGGGGCCGATTTCCCCTGAGGCTAACCTTCTCCAGAGTTCTTTCAAGGTAGATTTTTGATAGAAGTGCGTTGTAGTCCAAATGTTTGGCAGAGCCCTCACTCCAAAACCAGTTCGAAGGCTCACTTTGTCTGAGTCTGAGGGAAGGTCCCAGGAGTTCACAGAGAAAGCTGTCTGCAGTTTGCCATCTTGGCTCCGCCCCAGAAATTGTATATCTCTAGATGCTTACTGACATAAAAGAGAGAAAGAGAATGTCAATGAATTAGGCTTGCAACTAAAAAAGTTTGAAAGAAAACAAATTAACCCCCCCAATTAAATATCAAATTTTAAATTCTGAAAATAAAAGAGGAGATTAATAAAATTGAAAATAAAAAACTATTGAATTAATAAATAAAACTAAGAGCTGGTTTTATGAAAAAAAAACAAGACAGATTAACCTTTAGTTAATTTGATTATGAAAAGGAAAGAAGATAATAAACTTGTTAATCTCAAAAATGTAAAGGGAGAATTTTCCACCAATAAAGAGGAAATTAGAAAGATAGTTAGGAGCTATTTTGGCCAAATACATATTAATAAATCTGATGATCAACATGGAATGGAGGAATAACTACAAAAATATAAATTCCCAGAATAACAGAATAGGAAATAAATTACTGAAATAGTTCAATTTTAGGAAAAGAAATAGAACAAACTATTAATCACCTCCCTAAGGAAAAATAAATATCCCTCGTCCAGATGGATTTACATGTGAGTTCTACCAAACCTATAAAGAATGATTCACTCCAATACTATGCAAACCATTTGAAAAAATAGGGAAAGAAGGAGTCCTAAAAAATTCCTTTATGACTCAGATATGTTGCTGATACCTGAACCAGATAGGGCCAAATCGGAGAAAGAAAATTATAGACCAATATACCAATAATATTGATGCAAAAATCACAAACAAAATATTAGCAAAGAAATTACTGAAAGTCATCCCCAGCATAATACACCATGACCAAGTAAATTTTATACAGGAATAACAGGATCAATATTAGGAACACTATTAGCATAATTGACTAACAATTAAAATAATAACTAACAAAAATCACATATAGCAAAACTATCATATCAAGGAAAAGACATTACAAGTGACCAGAAAGAAACAATTCAAATACTGAGGAGTCACAATTATGATCATCCAGGAGTTATCAGCTTCAAACTTAAAGGATTGAAGGGCCTGGAATCTGATATTCCAAAAGGCAAAGAAAATTGCATTACAGCCAATAATAAGCTATTCAGTTAAAATGAGCATTACCTTTCAGGGAAGAAGGTGGACATTTAATTATATCGGTAAATTTCACCTATTTCTAATGAAAAGACAAGATCTGAACAAAAAAATTTGATCTCCAAAAACAGAACTCAAGAGAAGCATAAAAAGGTAAAAAGGAAAGGACTCTTGAGAACTATATTTCTATTATAGGTATACTTAGAGAATGTGGATAGAATTTGATGTTATTTTGATAATATGAAAAAGAAGATAGAGGTGGAAACGGGATCATACTGGAAAAAGAGGAAAAAGGAGATAAAAATAAGGAAATCACATCTCATAAAGAGGCAAAGAAAACCTATTATAATTGAGGTTAAGAAAGGAGGGAGATGAGCATTGTGTGAATTTTACTCTCATCAGATTTGGCTCTAAGAGAGAATATCAGACATATTTAGTTTCACAGAGAAACTTGTCCCACCTTATAGGGCAGTGGGAAGGAAAAGGGAAAATGAAAAGACAAGACTAATAGAAGGGAAAATAGAAGAATTAGGGGAAAGGTGTAAAAAAGAAGGAGGGGCTCTAAAGGGGAAGGACTGTTTGAAGAAGGAGTACATCAAAAGTAAAATACTGGGGAGAAAGGAAGGGGGAAAGGAAAGAATTTGGGTAAATAAGATGGCAGGAAATAGAGAATTAGTTATTTTAACTATGAATGTGAATGGGATGAAGTCTATCATCAAACAAAAGCAGATAGAAGACTGGATTAAAAGACAGAATTCCACAATACGTTGTTTAAAAGAAACATGTCTAAAGCATAGTGATACATACAGAATGAAGTTAAAGGCCTGGAAAAGAATTTATTATGTTTAATGTGAACAACAACAAAAAAAATGAGGGGTAGCAATCCTGATCTCAGATTAAATAAAAACAAAGATAGATCTAATTAAAAGAGATAAAGGAGGAAATTATATTTTGCTAAAGGGTAACATCAATAATGAAGCAATATGAATACTAAACATATATGGACCAAGTGGTATAGCATGGAAATTCCTAGAGGAGAAGTTAAAAGAGATGCAAGAAAAATAGACAGAGGTAAGGAAGGAAACTATATTTTATTAAAGGGTACCATAGATAATGTAGCAATATCAATAGGAAATATATATGCACCAAGTGCAACAGCATCCAAATTCCTAGGGGAGAAATTAAGAGAGATGCAAGAAGAAATAGACAGCCAAACTATACTAGTGGGGGATCTCAACCTTGCTCTCTCAGAATTAGATAAATCAAAACACAAAATAAACAAGAAAGAAACTAGGGAGATAAACCAATTGTTAGAAAAGTTAGGTATGATAGATCTATGGAGAAAATTGAATGGAGATAGTAGGGAATTTACTTTTTTCTCAGCAGTCCATGGAACCTATACAAAAATTGACCATGTGTTAGGGCATAAAAATTTCAAAATCAAATTCAGAAAGGCAGAAATAGTAAATGCATCTTTTTCAGATCACGATGCAATAAAAATCACAGGCAATATAAGTCCAGGAGAAAATAAACGAAAAGTTAATTGGAAATTAAATAATCTAATCCTGAAGAATGAATGGGTGAAAGAGCAAATCATAGACACAATCAATAATTTCATCCAGGAGAATGACAATAACGAGACAACATACCAAAATTTGTGGGATACGGCCAAAGCGGTTATAAGGGGCAATTTTATATCTCTAGATGATTACTTGCATAAAATAGAGAAAGAAAAGATCAACAAATTGGGCTTATTATTAAAAAAAAAACTAGAAAAAGAACAAATGAAACACCCTCAATTAAATACCAAATTGGAAATTCTAAAAGTAAAAGGAGAAATTAATAAAATTGAAAATGAGAAAACTATTGAATAAATAAATAAAACTAAGAGTTGGTTATAAGAAAAAATCAACAAAATAGATAAGCCTTTACTTAATTTGTTAAGAAAAAGGAAAGAGGAAAATCAAATTGTTAGTCTCAAGAATGATAAGGGAGAACTTTCCTCCAATGAAGAGGAAATTAGAGCAATAATTAGGAGTTACTTTGCCCAACTTTATGCCAGTAAGTTTGATAATCTAAATGAAATGCAGGAATATCTACAAAAATATAGATTGCCTATGTTAACAGAAGAGGACATAAATTATTTAAATAGCCCCATATTAGAAAAAGAAATGGAACAAGCTATTAACCAACTCCCTAAGAAAAAATCTCCGGGGCCAAATGGATTTACATGTGAATTCTACCAAAAATTCAAAGAACAATTAATTCCAATACTATACAAACTATTTGAGAAAATAGGGACAGAAGGTATACTGCCAAATTCCTTCTATGAGCCCAATATGGTGCTGATAGCTAAACCAGGTAGAGTGAAAACAGAGAAAGAAGACTATAGACCAATTTCCCTAATGAATATTGATGCAAAAATTTTAAATAAGATATTAGCAATGAGATTACAGAAAGTCATCCCCAGAATAGTACACTATGACCAAGTAGGATTTATAACAGGGATGCAGGGCTGATTCAATATTAGGAAAACTATCAGCATAATTAATTATATTAATAACAAAACTAACAAAAACTATATGATTATCTCAATAGATGCAGAAAAAGCATTTGATAAAATCCAACACACATTCCTATTAAAAACATGAGAGACTATAGCAATAAATGGGCTTTTCCTTAAAATGATCAGTAGCATCTATTTAAAACCATCAGCAAGCATCATATGTAATGGAGAAAAACTAAAACCATTCCCAATAAGATCAGGAGTGAAACAAGGCTGCCCACTGTCACCATTACTATTTAATATTGCATTAGAAATGTGAGCTTTAGCAATAAGAGAAGAAAAAGAGATAAAAGGAATTAGAGTAGGTAATGAAGAAACCAAATTATCACTCTTTGCAGATGACATGATGGTATACTTAGAGAACCCTAGAGACTCATCTAAAAAACTACTAGAAACAATTCACAACTTTAGCAAAGTTGCAGGATTCAAAATTAATTCACATAAATCATCAGCATTTTTATATATTACCAACAAAATTCAGCAACAAGAGAAACAAAAAGAAATTCCATTCCAAATAACAGATGACAGGATAAAATATTTGGGAATCTATCTGCCAAAGAAGAGGCAGAAACTATACGAACTAAACTACAAAACACTTTCCACACAAAATCAGACCTCATCAATTGGAAAAACATTAATTGCTCATGGGTAGGCAGAGCGAATATAATAAAAATGACAATATTACCCAAACTAATCTACATATTTAGTGCTATACCAATCAAACTCCCAAGAAATTATTTTACAGATCTAGAAAAAATAGTAGCAAAGTTCATTTGGAAGAACAAGGTCAAGGATTTGAAGGGGATTAATAAAAAAAAAAGGCAGATGAAGGTGGCCTTGCTGTACCAGATCTAAAACTATATTATAAAGCAGCGGTCATGAAAACCATTTGATACTGGCTAAGAATTAGAGCAGTCGATCAGTGGCATAGGATAGGTTATCAGGACAATCTAGGCAATAACTATAGCAATTTAGTGTTTGATAAACCCAAAGACCCCAGCTTTTGGGATAAGTACTCACTATTCGGCAAAAACTGCTGGGAAAATTGGAAACTAGTGTGGAAGAAATTAGGGCTTGACCCATACCTAACACCACATATCAAGATAAGATCTAAACGGGTTCAAAATCTAGATATAAAGAGTGCTTTTGTAAGCAAATTAGAGGAATGTAATATAGTTTACCTCTCAGACCTGTGGAGATGGAATAAATTTATGTCCAAAGAAGATCTGGAACTCCTAATTGAACACCAGATAGATAATTTTGATTATATTAAGTAAAAAAGTTTCTGTACAAATAAAACTAATTCAGACAAGATTAGAAGGGAAGCATCAAATTGGGAAATCATCTTTACATTTAATGGTTCTGATAAAGGCCGGATTTCTAAAATATATAGAGAATTGTCTCATATATATAAGAATTCAAGCCACTCTTCAATAGATAAGTGGTCAAGGGATATGAAGAGACAATTTTCAGATGAAATTAAAACCATCTCTAGTCACATGAAAAGTTGCTCCAAATCACTATTGATCGGAGAAATGCAAATTAAGACAACTCTGAGTTACCATTACACACCTGTCAGATTGTCTAAAATGACAGGAAAAGATAAAGATGAATGTTGGAGGGGATGTGGGAAAACTGGGACACTAATACATTGTTGGTGGAACTGTGAACGGATCCAATCATTCTGGAGAGCAATTTGGAGCTATGCTCAAAAAGTTATCAAACTGTGCGTACCCTTTAACCCAGCAGTGTTTCTATTGGGCCTATATCCCAAAGAGATCTTAGAGGAGGGAAAGGGACCCACATTTGTAAGCATGTTTGTGGCAGCCCTTTTTGTAGTGGCTAGAAACTGGAAACTGAAGGGATGCCCATCAATTGGAGAGTGGCTGAATAAATTATGGTATATGAATGTTATGGAATATTATTGCTCTGTAAGAAACAACCAGCAGGATGATTTCAGAGAGGCCTGGAGAGTTGCATGAACTAATGCTGAGTGAAATGAGCAGAACCAGGAGATCATTATACACAGCAACAACAACATTACATGATGATCAATTCTGATGGACATAGCTCTCTGCAACAAAGAATTGTCTCAAACCAGTTCCAATTGTTCACTGAAGAAAACCATATACACCTAGAGAGAGGGATATGAAATATGGACCACAACATAACATTTTCATGATCTCTATTGATATTTGCTTGCAGTGTGTTGCCTTTCTCTGATTTTCTTTTTTTTTTTTCTTGTAGATAGGATTTTTCTTGCACAACTTGTCAAGTATTTCAACATTATTAACATGTAGTGGACTTCCTGCCATCTAGGGGAGGGGAGGGGACTGGGGGTAAAATTTGTAATGGAAAGCTTTGTAAAGATCAGTGCTGGGGAACTACCCATACATATGTTATACAAATAAAAAGCTTTAATAAAAAAAATTTAAAAAAAAGAAAAATAGACAGCCAAACAATATTAGAGGGGGATCGCAACCTTGCTCTCTCAGAATTAGGTAAGTCAAAAAACAAAATAAATAAGAAAGTAGTTAAGGAGGTAAACAAAATCTTAGAAAATTTAGGTATGATAGATATTTGGAGAAAACTGAGTGGAGACAGAAAGGAGTTTACTTTGTTCTCAATGGTTCAAGGAACTTATACAAAAAATTGACCATGTGTTAGGGCATAAAAATCTCAAAATCAAATACAGAAAGGCAGAAATAGTAAATGCATTTTTTTCAGATAATAATGCAATAAAAATCACATGCAATATAAGGCCAGGAGAAAATAGACCAAAAGTTATTTGGAAATTAAATAATATTATCCTAATGCTTTTTTTTTCTTTTCCATTTTTTAAGGCAGGATTGATCGAAGATAGAAGTAACATTTCCACAATCTGGATATTGCTCCATTTGACTAGCTCAGGCTTAAGTGGAGATAGGTGTTTTGTTTAAGCTTCCCAAGACTGGAGGTATTTTGGGTATAGGAAAACAGCTATTCAAGAGTGACATGACATCATTCTCAGCTTTTAATTCAAGAGAGTTCACTTGTTTTTGGAAAGTCTACCTCTCATGAACAGTTCACCACTCAGGGAGACCTCTTTTCAAAAGGCATACAAGCCAGGAGTCTGCTGCCATGATTGTCTTTGGCATTAGAGAGTGCTACTAGTTCTTTTATTAAAATTAACAAAATAAATAGTTACCCAGAAATCCTGTCTCTTAAATATTTTAAATGTTACTACTTATCTATTATTTATCTAATGGTTAGATTTTTTTTCCCCTAATGTTGAGAGGGGAAATGCCAAGTTCCTTACTAGGATAGTTTCACTGTCCCTTTCCTTATATAAGTCATTTAAGTGTTTTAAGAAAATAATTTGAATGTTTGCTCTTTTGGTCATGTATCTTTAGGATTAATGATACATCATTGTCAATGCCATTTTTTTTTTTAGCAAGTTGCAGTTTCCTTTCTTGTCTTTTTTAATTAGATCTATTTTTTGCTTTTGTTTTGTCTAGGTAATTTTCATTTATGCAAATAAACATCCATTTCCTTAGATAATCAGTTTATTGATGAATGATTGAGCAAAATAGTCTGTAATTATTTCTTTAATTTTTTCTTCATTGTTGGAGAATTCATTGTTTTGATTTCTGATACTGGTAATTTGGTTTTCCTCATGCTTTTTTTCAACCCAATAATTATCCAACAGTTTATCTATTTTTTTTTATAAAACCAGTTTTCTTGCTTTCACTTTTATTAATATCTCATTTGTTTTTCAGAATTTTTAATTTAGTTTAATTGAGGTTTTTAATTTTTTTTAACCTTCTTTTATTCTTACTGATTTTGTCTTTATTATATTGATCAAAGAGTTTGGAGATATGTTTATATAGTTAATTTTATTAGAAAAAGGAAAGAAGAACATCAAATTGTTAGTCTCAAAAATGAAAAGGGAGAATTTTCCACCAAAGAAGAGGAAATTCAAGCAATAATTAGGAATTATTTTGCTCAACTATATGCCAATAAATTTGGTAACTTAAAAGAAATGGAGGAATATCTACAAAAATATAGATTGCCCAGGTTAACAGAAGAGGAAACAAATTATTTAAATAGTCTCATTTTAGAAAAAGAAATAAAATAAGCTATTAATCAGCTCCCCAAGAAAAAACCCCCAGGGCTAGATGGATTTACATGTGAATTCGACCAAACATTCAAAGAACAATTAATTCCAATACCATACAAATTATTTGAAAAAATAGGAAAAGAAGGATTCCTACCAAGTTCCTTTTATGATACAGATATAGTGCTGATAGCTAAACCAGGTAGGATGAAAACAGAGAAAGACAATTATAGACCAATTTTGCTAATGAATATTGATGCAAAAATATTAAACAAAATATTAGCAATGAGGTTACAGAAAGTCATCCCCAGGATAATACATTATCACCAAGTAGAATTTATACCATGAATACAGGGGTGGTTCAATATTGGGAAAACTATCAGCATAATCAACTATATTAATAACCAAACTAACAAAAATCATATGATTGTCTCAATAGATGTAAAAACGCATTTGATAACACCCAACACCCATTCCTATTAAAAACATGAGAGTATAGCAATAAATGGGCTTTTCCTTAAAATGATCAGTAGCTATTTAAAAGCATCAGCAAGCATTATATATACTGAGGGCAAAGTAGAACCATTCCCAATGAGATTAGGAGTGAAACAAGGCTGCCAATGACCATCATCAATATTTAATATTGTATTAGAAATGCCAGCTTTGGCAATGAGAAGGAAAAGAGATTAAAGGAATTAGAGAAGGTCAAGAAGAAACCAAATTATCACTCTTTGCAGATGATATGATGGTACACTTAGAGAACCCTAGAGACTCAACTAAAACAATTCACAACTTTAGCAAAGTT
This sequence comes from Myrmecobius fasciatus, assembly GCA_023553655.1. Taxonomy (NCBI): domain Eukaryota; kingdom Metazoa; phylum Chordata; class Mammalia; order Dasyuromorphia; family Myrmecobiidae; genus Myrmecobius; species Myrmecobius fasciatus. Next base: position 11,576 of record JAJPUD010011922.1, read on the forward strand.
GCAGGATATAAAATAAATCCACATAAATCATCAGCATTTTATATTTTACCAAAAAATTCCAGCAGCAAAAGATGCAAAGAGAAATTCCATTTAAAATAACTGTCAAGTAAAAAATATTTGGGGAATCTCTTTCTCTGCCAATAGAAAGTCAGAAACTATATGAACACAACTACTAAGCACTATCCACACAAATAAAGTCAGACCTAATCAGTTGGAAAAATATCAAGTGCTCATGAGTAGGCTGAGTGAATATAATAAAAATGACAATACTATCTAAGTCAATCTGCTTATTTAGTGCCATACCAATCAAACTCCCAAGAACTTATGTACAGATCTAGAAAAAATACTAACAGTTCATCTGGAAGATCAAAAGGTCAAGAATTTCAAGGCAATTAATGAAAAAAAATGCTAATCAAGTGGCCCAGCTGTAGTGGTCATCAAAACCATTTGGTACTGGCTGAGAAATACAGTAGTCAATTAGTGAAATAGGTTAAAATCACAGGACAAAATAGGCAGTAACTATAGCAATTTAGTGTTTGACAAACCCAGATAAGATAAGAACTCACTGTTCAACAAAAACTGCTGGGACAATTGGAAACTAGTATGGAAGAAATTAGGAATCAATCCACCCCTAACACAATATACCAAGATAAGATCTTAACGGGTTCATAAACAAATTAGAGGAACATAGGACAGTTTACCTCTCAGATCTGTGGAGAAGGAAGGAATTTGTGTCCAAAGAAGAATTAGAACTCTTAATTGAACACCAGATAGATAATTTTGATTATATTAAGTTAAATAGTTTTTGTACAAACAAAACCAATGAAGACAAGATCAAAAAGGAAGCAATAGATTGGAAAATCATTTTTATATTTCAGGGTTCTGATAAAGGCCTCATTAATAAAATATATAGAGAATTGCCTAAAATTTATAAGAATTCAAGCCATTCTCCAACTGATAAATGGTCAAAGGATATGAATAGACAATTTTCGGATGAAGAAATTAAAACTATTTCTGATCATATGAGAAGATGCTCTAAATCTCTATTGATCAGAAAAATGCAAATTAAGACAACTCTGAGATACCACTACACAATTCCCCGATTGGCTAAGATGTTAGGAGAAGACAAGAATGAATATTGGAGGGGATGTGGGAAAACTGGGATACTAATACATTGTTGGTGGAACTGTGAACAGATCCAACTATTCTGGAGATCAATTTGGAACTGTATTCAAAAAGCTATCATACTGTGCATACCCTTTGACCCTTCAGTGTTTCTACTGGGCTTATATCCCAAAAAGATTTTAAATGATGGAAAGGAACCCACATGTGTAAGAATGTTTGTGGCAGCCCTTTTTGTAGTGGCTAGAAAGTGGAAACTGAATGGATGCCCATCAATTGGAGAATGGCTGAATAAATTATAGTATATGAATGTTATGGAATATTATTATTCTGTAAGAAACGACCAGTAGGATGATTTCCAAGAGGCCTGGAGAGACTTGCATGAACTAATGCTCAGTGAAGTGAGCAGAACCAGGAGATCATTATACACACAACATCAATATTATACAAAGATCAATTCTGATGAATGTGACTGTTTTGATGCCAGTTGCAATGATCTTGTGATGAACAGAGCCATCTACACCAGAATGAGGACTGCGAGACTGAATGTGGATCACTACATAGCACTCTCACTTTTTGTTGTTGTTTGTTTGCATTTTGTTTTCTTACCCATTTACTTTCTTATTTTGATTTGATTTCTCTTATGCAGCAAGAGATTTGTATAAATATGTTTATAAATATTGGGTTTAACATATTTTAACATGTTAAAAAGATAATTGTGGGTTCATTAGTTGCTAAAACCCTTTTTCTTCTTATGAGGTCTCCCAACTATCTATTAGATCCTTTCTTTTTGTCTGTAACCTCTTCTAAATAGTTTTTACCACGGAGAATGTCCTTTGGAACATTTCCATGACTAAACTACATTATTTGCTCTGTTAGTCAAATCAAAAAATACATTGCTATAGAAATTAGATTATAAAGAATACTTCATCCATATTGCACTATAGGCATTTGCCTACCTGAGCTGCTCAGGCCTCTATCTAATTGATAATACCAATATGATAAGTTTGGAAAAAGTATAAGAAGCTGTGTCAAGCAGAATACCCCAGGAGAATGACTGGTGTGTTTGTCTATAAGACAGACATCACAGTCATGAGATCCAGGGTAGCTAGGTGGATACTGTCAGAGAGATCCTGAACTACTCTGAACAACCTGAGCCCTCCCAGGGGCTTACTGATAGGATTATAAATTGACCTTTTCATTTTAATTAGACCTTTTGTTCTTTAAGTAGACTTACCTATATTACAGCCCCAAGTCAGGTCTCTGCTAGAATTCTGACCAGAATTCTTTCCATTGAGAAAACCATCATAACTTTCACATTTATAATATTTAAATCAGAAATTCACATTTATAATATTTAAATCAGAAAGTCAAATGACTTTACTTCAACCCTTTACTTCACTAACCTTGCTAATGCCTATTTGGATGCTAATTCCTTTTTAGGGTTAGTTGGCTTGTCAATAGCATAATATCTCACTTAACATACTCTAATAGTATCTTCCTCCTGGTTAATTGTATTTTCTGATAGGGAACTAAGTTCTTATCTTTTCCTTGACAGTTGCTAACACTCCTTTTCTTTGCTAAAAACCTTTCTGGATTTAATCCACTTTTAGTAGAATTATAAAAATTTTTGCTATATGATTTGGAAAAGGGCTTTGCCCATAAATTATATTGAAACAACAAGCAATATTGGTCACAATATCAATATATTTTGGGGCTAACACTCCCCTATAAACCATCATTTGATGCCCAAACCCCACCAATGAGATTTATTTGGAATAAGATCATAAAAGGCATCAAAATTAAGAAATAGACATTCAAAGAGAAATACTGAATGGAAGAAAGGAGTGATTTTTCTTTCTTTTTTTTCCAGAAATGCAGGATAGAGCAATGAGAGACATTCAGAAGCAGTCAGACCCATCTGAAATCTTGGTGATTTTTCCTAAATGTTCTTTTTCTTTCTTTTCTCATTTTCTTTCTTCTTCTTTGTCATAATAACCGACTTTCTCCAGAAGGGACTAGGGAAGATATATTTGGTAGTGAAAGTGATTATGAACTAATGATAATAATAAAACATTTTAAGTTGTAAAAGGAGAAAAAAAATTACCACAATGAGAGGCAAAAGTAGCAACAGAAAAAAAGAAGAGAGAAATCAATTAAGAAAAATAAGTGAAAATAATAAGTTGGAAAAATAGAACAATGAGCTATGGATAAAGAAAGGAACATCCAGAAACAAAGAAAGATACAAAGACAAACTAAATAGAATACAGAAATAAAAAGAGAAACAATCCAAAAGCAGAGATCAAAAAATAAGATTCAAAATGTAGTTATAAAGGACAGAAATATTGGAAAGCCAAGAAACCAGAAATGTTACTAAAAGTGTAATTATGAAAATGAATATGTAAATACATTGTGTATGGGCCCAAAGTGTGAGACAAATAAAGAGGACAAAAAGATTCTCAAGATTATAGAAAAACAAACACAGAGACAGAGAGACAAAAAAGAGAGATACGTGGAGAAAAACACAGTGGGGGTGGGGGTGGGGGGTGGAAGGACTGAAAGATAAAAGGAGAGAGGCACAAGGACAGACAGATACATAGACAGATACACACAGAGACAGATGTACACACAGAGGAAGAGAGAAAGAGAAAGATTTTGTGTATGTGTGGATATGTGTGTGAGAGAGACACAGAGACAGAGACAGAGACACACAGAAAGAGAAAGAAAGAAAAAAAAGACAGAGAGATAGAAAGAGAAAGAGACAGAGACAGAGAGAGACAGAAAGACAGAAAGAGGGAGAGAGAGAGATAAGGACAGAGACAGACAGACAGACAGACAGACAGAGTGAAAGAGAGAGAGAGAGAGAGAGAGAGAGAGAGAGAGAGAGAGAGAGAGAGAGAGAGAGAATCTTTTGGGGATGCTGGAGACATCATATCAAAATCACTAGTGAGGAAACTTTCCTCAAATAAAGCTGGTATCAAATAAAACTAGAGATTTGTATGGAGTCACTCAGTTACTTTGTGTTAGAGGCAGCACTTGAACTCCAGCCTTCCCCAACATCACAGATTCAGTTGTATTTCAGACAAAATGTGAAAGGAAGTCCAGGAGAAAGGAAACAGTATGAAACACAGAATATTTAAAACTAATAAATGACTTCTCATTCTTTACCAGTTCCAGGAAGATGTGTCAGCTGGATCAGAAGAAGAACTGTCACAAACAGAACACCCATTTCTGGACATCATCAATCTATACAAACACACATCACAATGTTAATATTCCCAAAAGGGGAGTCTTGGCACAGAAATATGTTGGTATAAAAGCTATGGACATCTCATGATAAGAAAGTTTTTAGGATTTTCCTTCTGAGTCAAGCAAGTTAAGTATGACATCAGGTATAAAGTTAGAGCTTCATGTTTTGAATTTTTTTAATTATAGTATTTAAATCAGAAAGTCAAATGATAATATCAACTCCCAAGGTTATATTTCCCTTATAAAAGAATCTTTCTTTACTTCACTAAACTTGCTGATGTCTATTAGGACCCTAACTCCTTTTTATTGTTAGTTGACCTGTCAATAGCATAATTCATCAGTTAACATACTCTAATGGTATCATCCTTCTGGCTTGTGTTTTAAATCAGGAACTCTTTTTTCTTTTAAGAACAATGGATCTTTTACCTTTGGGTAAGGTGTAAAAAATTGGATAACAAAGGTCAATTTACCCAGAGTAGGTAGATGCAATCTTTTTACCCTATCCCATTTCATCTTCATAATAATGAAATACAAATTTTTTTTTCTCTTCTTAAATGATGATTAGCTGGCCTTTTGTGTTGTGAGTTGACTTGCTCAAATCAGATAAAACTATAGAGTCTGAGCTAGATACACATCCTGGTCTCTTCTTTCCTAGTCCAAATTTCATTTCATTACACATTAAATTAAGAGAAATGACTATAAAGCTTCTTGTGGTGGTAAGATTATATGTAAATATATATATATATATATATATATATATATATAATATATATATATATAATATATATATATATATATATTTTTTTTTCCCTCCTCCTTCATACTTAGTGCACCAGTACACAAAAACCATGGAAAGAATCTTCCCAAACTATGTTCATGAAAGAAATGTAATAAGGAAACTTACACAACAAAGAATAAAAACAGAAAAAGAAAATTATAAATCCACTTCATTTATGAATATTGATGCAAAAATACTAAAGGAAATACTAGGTAAGATTACAACAATATTTTACAAAGATTTAACATTATGACAAATTGAGATTTATATTAGAAATTCAGGAATGATTTAATGTAAGGAAAGCTATTAATAAGGGTATAGTAGGAAGATTTCTTGACTTTAAGGAGATCCTGTATCTAAAAGAGGATAGGTCATTTTTCATGCTGCTGGTCTTTATATTAGGGACATTCTTCCATTCTCACAAGCTTTGGGCATTTAATTTGAGTACCAATAAGTACCAGGAAGAAATGAGGACTTATACCTTCGAGTTTTGTATGAAATTGGGAGTCAAAAGTGCTCTCAGTGATTTAGTATAGAACCCAGGTTCAAAGAAAAGAACCATCCAGGATTCTGTTATTATATATCCTGGGTCTCCTTTCAAAGAAAATTAAAGTATACCTATGGGACTATATATCACACAATACTTACATTGTATGAACCTTTCTTTGTAAATGAGATTATTCAACTGACCTAAGCAAAAAAATGTCCTATATCTCACATGAAGTTGAATTCTTCCAAACTTTCCTCATTATGGGTCTCATTGTTTCATCTGTGAATTAACAGGTTTGAAGTAAATAATCTTTAGTAGGGCCTAGTTTTAAGTTATCTGATCTTTTATATACAAAAATCAGTGAAGACTTTTTTTCCCCCAATTGACCTATTAATGAGGTGGGAGAAATGATAAAATACAACACACAAGAGGATGTATTTGGGGATATAGAGGTATAGTAAAGATAGGGGGAAAGGAAGCCAGACATTGCCCTTCAGTCAAGACCCCTTTATACTAAAAAGACGCAAAGTAGAGATTCTGAAAGGGATTGTGTTTCTTATTTTGCCCAGCTTTTGGCAATTCCAGTGAAATATGAAAAAAATAAATTCTGAGGAGCTAGATGTATTTGTCCCAACCAAGCAGGAGTTATTGAGCCATAGGGTAATTAGTTATAGACCCGTAAATGGAAGAACATAGGGATTGCAATCATTATCTTTTCATCTCCTTATTTGATCAATCTTCATATAACATAAATCTTGAACTTCAATCTTATATCTTAGGCCATGCTGATTGAGTCTTCATGGCTCATAAGGATAATCTGAACTTTATAATCAGTGAAATGTCAACAAGTTTTATTTCCACAGATTTCTTTGCCACACTTCTACCTACTGAAAATATTGACAGTGTGCTGACTATGTGGAAGTTAATGGTGGTCAGAAATAGAGTTTCATTCTGTTTGTGGAAGCTCTTCTGCTCAGGTTGGCACACCCATCTGGAACTGAAATAAAATCGGAGGTTATTTATTGTTTTTTTTTAATCTTGTGTCTCATGTTATTTCCCTTCTCTTGACTTTATGTTTAGTCTTTAAAATATAATTGAAGTGCCAATATAGTGGTGAGAGGGATGGTTTCTTGGTTAGGAAGCTCTGAGTCCAAGTGCTCCCTCTGTCATTCTTGAAGAGGACCATGACATCGGGAAGGTGATGCCGTGACAAGAAAGTGAATTGGATTTAAGTGAAGGAGGGCTGGGCAAGGTCACCTACCTCATGTTTCCCTCCAGAGACATCTGGGTCCAGTGGTTAGACAGAGATGTGGAAAAATAAAATGGTTCTGGAGGCAGTGGGAGGCCTGAATTCTTTGAACCTGAGGTTTTTAACAAGTCTCAGTTTGATTGATGCTACTCCCATTCAGTGATGAAGGCTAAGTAGCAATTGAGACAAAGAATAGTCTCTTTTCTAGCTAAAATAAATGTAAACAGATATAGGAGCGAAAGACCTTCCAGATTTCTGGCCAAAAGAAATATGATTTCCATTTTCATTCACTCTGAGACAATTAGGACCCAAGGAATGATCAATTGGAGCTTACCCTGAGACCTATTGTTGGCCCGTCAGTGAGAATGATAATGATTTGGATTGAATGCTTGGTCCTTTAGAAAGAATTCTAGCCAGTAAATCTTAAAATATCTTAACTAAATAGTTTTAAGAAACTCCAAGTTTCATGATGGAGTGTTCCACTCCTGTGCCCAGATATATAGTTCCTCCTACACACTTCTAACCCTGATTTCCTTATGCCAAATGTCAATGCCATATGTCTTACCAAAAAATATGGATGAAAGCTGAATTATCTTCCTGGTACTTTGTGTCTTAGAGGAGGTCTCATTCAAAATCAGAAAGTAAACAATCATTTATTAAATAATTACATTTGCTAATCAATTGGAATATCAATATAACCAGACAAAAAAGAAAATTCTTGATCTTAAAATCTTACATTTTGAGAGAGGAAGACAATGCACACAAAGAAAACCTGGAAGCTAAAATTAAATGAAAAACAATTTTTAACATTTGTTTTTTTTTTAAATTTTGTTTCAAATTCTTTGTCTCTTAATCTACTCACCTCCCCTCAACTCTGAAACAGTAATCAATTTAATATAAGTTATACATGTACAAATATGTAAAACATTAAATTGATTACCGTATCAGAGTGTTTGTGAACTATTTCTGGCCATTCACTGAGAATCACAATGGTTTGGATTTAAGACTTGTTCCTTTAGAAAGAATTTTAGCTAGTAAATCCTAAAATATCTTAACTAAATAGTTCTAAGAAATTCCTTTTCATGAGTGAAATGTTCCTCTCTTGTGTTCAGGTATAGTCCCTCTTGCACATTTCTAACCATGATTTTCTTATGCCAAGGGCCAATGTGATATGTCTTCCCTAAAACACATCATTGGAAGGTGAATTATTTTCCTGGCACTGTGTGTCTGAGCCAGTACTCTACTTCTTAGTTAGTATTAGACAATTTTGATCATTGCCATGTGATAATATACTTTGAGATCTTAAAACCTAGGCCACTTTCTTTGAATTTTTTTTTTCATTCATCTTCTTTATAGTCTTGACTTTTTGTTCTTCCAAATTTATATTATTATTGTTTTTTCTAGCCTTATAATGTGATTTTGGTAGCTCAAATCATATAACATTGAAAAAAATAGCTTAGTTTAGGTAGATTTTTCATTTTTATTATGTTGGCTTGATCTAAGCAAAGACTATCCTGTAAGAAAAAGTTGCCTGTGACAGAAACTGTCTGAGTCAAAACATTCAACTTGGTCCTTCCCATCCTAAATCAGTTTTGGCCAGAAAGTGGGAAATGAGCCCACATGACTTGGACTCTTTTCTGATTGCATAATATGCAGGATTATTTTTCATTTCAATGTGGACAGCAACACTTCCTTTTAAAAATCTCTATGTTCCTCCCCATTTGGGTAGCCCCCTAGCCATAAATATATACAAGGGCATTCCAGTGTCTTGAGAAGTTTCCTTCTATCAGATTCAAGTGTGTAGGAGCTGAATTGAATTCAGTAAAGAATATAAAGTGTTTCAGCCACTTCTGACCTTATTTGTCTTATGCCCTCCTAGTCCCTCCTTAGTGGCCTTCCCTCAAAATTCTTATAATTCCCGTGTTCCATCCAACAGTTATCATGAGAATCTTCCACCTGGTTTTCATGGTGCTCTTTGCGTTCATCTACTGTATGGCACAGGTAAGAGAGCACTCTGAATGTGGAGGATGAAGTCAGTAAGTGTCCTCATCAGATGTCCAGACTAGCTGAACTTCAGATGAGTGTTGGAATCTCTCTACACTGAAGAAGTTTAAGGGAAAAGCTGCATCTAAGCACTTAGTTTAAGGAGATTATTATGAGAAATTTAGGTAGACAAAAGGAGCATGAGAAGAAAGGGTTAGGAGCACAAGAGACTGAAAGATCTTGCCCTGAGAGATTTTTATGTATTTAAAGTATTCTTCAAAAACACAAAGAGGTTAGAACAGCTTGGAGTGGGATAGGTCCAGTATGTTTTCAGAATCATACCAGATTTGTAAGATTCTACGGTTATGAAAAGTAAACAAATAAAGTACCTACTCCAATTTATAGATGAGAAAACTAAAGTTATCAACTTAACCAAGGTCACAGAAAGAGTGTGAATGACAGAGCTTGGATTCAAACTCAGAGGTCATGCATCCAAGGGGAGGAAAAAAATTCACACCTTTTTTTTTTTTTCTGAGACAATTGGAGTAAGTGACTTGCTCAGGGTCATATAACTAAGAAGTGTTAAGTGTCTGAGACCAGATTTGAACTCAGGTCCGCCTGACTTCAGGGCTGGTGCAGTAATACTTCTTGGGTCCTTCATCTCATGGCCTACAAAGGCTTCTATTTTTTCATTTTTACTCTTGTTCCTTATTCTTCCAAACATCATTCCAAATTCTATTCTCTCAATTTGAGAATTGTTTGATTGCTTCAGTTTCTTTGTCCCCCACAAAACATTTTTTTTGGTACTGACAGCATTATCATCAGGGTGCTTAGGAAAGGACATTGAGATGTGCCAGATTGTACATGAAAGAACTCCTGTGTTAGGAATCATGAAATCTGGATTCAGATGTTGGCTATAGTGTTTAATGCTTATATGAAATTACCAATTTCCCTGTTTTCCATGACCCTCAGTTTCCTTGTATATACAATTAAAGAGAACAGGTTAGATGAATGTTAAGGTCCCTAATCCAAATACTCTGCTTTTTTTCTAAGCTGCATAAAATCCATTTCTAGTGGCAAAGGAACTACTTTTTTGAGTTTTAGTAATTATGAATCTAACTGAGTCTGTTTTGATATTTGGCAGTGATAACACTTTTATTTTTTTCCTTCTTTATTTTTTTCTTCTTCTTGCTCTTGCTTTTTCTTTTATGAGACAATCATTGTTAAGTGACTTGTCCAAGATCACACAGTTTAGTATCTAAGGCCATATTTGAACTTAGGTTCTCCTGACTCTAGTGCAAAGGCTCTATCCACAGTGTCACCTATTTCCCCGTTTTAAATTTTTTTAAAGTGTTTTTCTATTTGTTAGTGTCATTCTACAAATGAGAAAGCAAAAGCAAACCATGATTAAGTGATTTATCCAAGATAACAGAGTCCAAACATTTATCTGAGGGAAAAATTTGTCAGGTGAGAGCTCTGGCATTCTTGATTTTAGATACAGCTCTCTATCTAGAGGTAGTTAGAGACATGGGAATTTACTGAGCAGAACTGAGACATAGTTAGACATGCTATACTGGTGAAAGCTCAGATGCAGTTGCTATACCCATTTAATTCTTCTTACAATTTTTAGATACTTTATGTGAGTAATATGTCTCCCATTTTAAAGGCAATTGAATAAAGGCTCAAAGAAGTGAGATTCACAAGGTTACCCTGTTTTTAAAAATGACACAATAGGATTGGAATGTAGGTTCTCTTATTATCAAAATCTAGATTTTTTCCTATCATACCATAGTATACTTTAATTGAAAAAACACATTTGTGAGGCAGCTAGATGGTTCAGTGGATAGAGCACCAGCCATGAAGTCAGGAGGACATGAGTTCAAATCTGGGCTCAGATACTTAAAACTTCCTAGCTATGGGACCCTGAGCAAGTTACTTAACTCAAATTGCCTAAACCAAAAAAAAAAAAAAAGAAAGAAAGAAAGGAAAAAGAAAAATACATTTCTAATACTCAAATTAATGAATGAGTTCTCTAATGTATGATTCAGATTATAACAAAATATCTTTGTTTCTAAAGAAAGATTTTAAAACTTTTTTTCTTCTTTCAACAGTGTATGGTGAGTCTCCTAACACTATGAAGTGTCAAAGAAATGAGGACACATGTACAATGCAATCCCTTTCCCACCATTTACTTGGAAAAATTCAGTCTTCTATTTAGAAATTGTTATATGCTAAGCAAGACTATGAAATGGTGAATAGAGCATGATGAATGGAAGCTTAGTGATATAAAAGATTAAGAGTATAGAAGATGGAAGAAGTTAAAATGGATGGTATATTTATTTTTCTTTTAATAAAGAAAAACTCAATGGGAAAGTATGTTTCCTCTTTTTATTGTTATTAAGGGAACTGGGGCAAAGTGACTTGACCAGGGTCACACAACTATTAAGTATTAAGTGTCAGATACCACCTGTGAACTCAAGTTGTTTGAAAAAAAATTATTAAAAAAACAGAAACTCATTTGAAACCAAGAGATACATACAAAGTAAAGATAAAAGACAGGAACAGAATCTATTATGCGTCAGAGGAAATTTTAAAAAGCAGGAGTAGCAATCCTGATCTCAGATTAAGCAGAAACAAAAATAGATTTAATTAAAAGAGATAAAGAAGGAAACTACATCTTGCTAAAGATAGATAATGAAGTAATATCAATACTAAACATATATGCATTAAGTGGTGTTATAGCATCCAAATTCCTATAGGAGATGTTAAGAGAAATGCAAGAAGAAATAGGCAGCAAAACTGTACTAGTGGGAGAACTCAACATGCTCTATCAGAATTAGATAAAGTAAACCACAAAATAAACAAGAAAGAAGTTAAGGATGTAAATAGAATTTTAGAAAAGTTAGATATAATAGATCTTTGGAGAAAATTGAATGGAGACCAAAAGGAATATATGTTTTTCTCAATGGCATTTGAAACCTACACAGAAATTGACTATGTATTAGAGCATAAAACCATCAAACTCAAAGGCAAAAAGGCAAAAATAATGTGTCTTTTTAAATGCATGATGCAATAAAAATTACATGTAATAAAGAGTCAGGGAAAAATAGACCAAAAATTAATTAGAAACTAAATAATCTAATTTGTAACGACCAGCATTACAATTAAGGGTAGGATATGCTCACCTCAACAGGCATCGGATGTCTCCGGCTCCCAGCCTCCACTGGAAGAAACTTCACAGTCACCACAGGACAAGGGATATGCTTATCTTACTTTATTAAGTTCTGCCATTACATCTTGTCCTATCTTAAGCTAATAGTGGTAGCGGTCTCTATGGCGGCAGTCTCCTTTTATACCCTTCTCGTCCTTCCCCGCCCATGCCACAGCGAACCAATCGTGTCCCACCCTGAAGGTCTCCAGTCTGAGCTGGCCTGCTCTGATAGGGCGCCAGCCCGCAAGCCGTGTGCAGCGCCTGCAGATCGCGTGCAATATGCAAAACATCTATCACATGACTTAGGCTCTATGGTCCTCCATCCCATGGTGTTCTGCTGCATCAGTACTGCCATATCAGCTGTGTAATGCCACACCCTGTGCTCAGCCATTCAGCCCCCAGATGGTCACATGCGTTTCCTGCTGGCTACAGGCACCTGGGCATTACATCTCCCTTTTCTTGTTTAGCGGGAGACCGCCCAAAGGAAGGACATCGGCTTTTAATTGAGTGAGACTGCCTGTCAACATAGAAAGACCGCATTTACAAAAGCAAATAGAATAATACAAATAAAGCCCATGAAAATTAAAATCCTTTGAGGAGGTAGAAGGCATTGTAAAATTAGCAGTAAATTAACGTATGTCGTGTACTAACAGATATCTGAGGTAACATTTTCAGACAAAAAAATACCCTGCCACGTGTAACAAAACAACACACACACACAAAGCGCGCACGCACGCACATACACACACAAACACAACAATAAAAGACAGAATTCTTTACATAGATTTAAACCAATAATCCTTAGCAAAATGATACAAAACTGTCTTATTAGTTACAGTAGAATAATAATACCACCGGTGGAGGGAAAAAATGAAAAGACTCTCGAATGGGAGTTTGATTCTCTTTGCAAATTGTCTCTCTTACTCTCTGGTTTTTCTTCCCAGCCCTGTTATAACTGAGTTCTTTGTGATGGGGCATCAGGTTTCAGCCCCTGGCGATGGCCACACTTGGAGTTTGTTTGGTTTAGGGTATTTGTTGTTTCCCCCATGAGCATCGCTGGGTAAAAAGGCCTGGAGAGCTCCTGGTGTTGTTAACGTTTTCTGTTCTAGATCGGGGGATATTTCACTAGTAAAGCCATTGTCCATTTATGTCACGAACATGCTCATGAACTAGAGTCAGTAGTGTCCAGTTCTTGTTTGATGTCATCACAGGAGCCATCGCTAACAGGACGCAAACACCGAGCAGGAATCCAAGATCCATCCTCCCGTTTCGCACCTTCTGGAATGACAAGAACATACCCTGGCCTCCCGGTAATTATTCTACCTGGCCCTTGCCAGACACCCTCTGGAGTCTGCCAGATAACCTGACTTTGATTTTTGGTCAGCTCTCCTTCAGAGTATTTAAGCTCTTTTGAATTGGAGCGCCAAGAATGCCAGAATTTCATAGCGGGCGTTAAATGCTCCTGAACAAATTTCAAATAATTGTAAGTGTAGATAGCAGTGTCCAATAACCCTTGTGTGATTTTCCTTCGAGGATTAATCCCTATAGGGTCCTTTTCTCCCTTTTCTTGTTTTTGAAGGATAGATTTCAGGGTTCTATTAGCCCGCTCTACTATGGCTTGACCCATAGGATTGTACAGAATACCTGTATTAAGTTGTATTTGAAACTCAGCACAAAAATGAGAAAAACCTTTAGAACTATAAGCAGGCCCATTGTCGGTCTTTATTGATTGGGGAACTCCTGCTATAGAAAAACAATGATATAGGTGATTAATAACATGCTTTAAAGCTTCACCAGTTTGCAAGGTTGCCATAAGAAACCCTGAATGTGTATCAATGGAGACATGAATTAACTGGTGTTTCCAGTGTGTAACATCCATTTGCCATATTTCATTTGGGCTTGAACCTTTTGGATTATGTCCCGTGGAGATGGATGATAAGGTACACAGGCTAAGCACCTTTTAACTATATCTCTAGCCTGATTTTTAGAAATACCATTAAGTCTACAGAGAGATCTCATAGATAAATGAAAACGTTCATGAGCAGCAGTAGTTTCTTGTAACACAGACATAATAGGTAGACACATAGGGCTTACCAAGGCATCCACAATCTTATTACCCTCAAAAATAGGACCTATCCCTCCAGTATGAGAACGGACATGCATGACATATATACAAGAGGATAATTGAAGAAGCGCTGATTGGGCTTGAAGCAGTAAATCACCAATTTCAGAAGCTCTATAATTTATATGGGCTTGTAGTAACATAACCATTACTCTATAGGAGTACTGACTATCTGTAATAATATTAAAAGGGGGTTGAAATCTATGCATTACTTGAATAATTGCCCATAACTCATTTTTTCTGAGTTGACAAGAAAGGTGTGTCCAAGATCATTTTTATATTAAGATCAGGGCAATAAATGCCGGCACGATGATGTTTAGTAGCATCTGTAAAAATATTAGGACCTTCCACAGGTTCTTTGCTAATGACTGTTATGGGTACATTCAATTGCAATTGTGCAAAAGCTTGTAATATCTTTGGGATGACAGGTTGTCTTAAACTCAAGTAAGGAACTATATCTAACCATTCTGAACTGTCCTTATATTGCACCATATTTGAAATTCCTTCTATCCAAATCACTGGTGGCTTTCCACATATAGCAAAACTTCTGGAAACAGCTGTTCTTAAAAACTCTAATAAAAGATCAATCTTATTCTCTAAAATCTTTCCTCTAGTATTGGGATAGAGCCATTCTATGATTCTATGATGGGTTCTTTGACTTAAAAATCAGTTCAGAGGCTTAATCTGCTGTTGGTCTGAGAGAAGGTCAGAGGAGGTCACAGAGAGGCAGGTCTTCACTCCGCCATATTGGCTCCACCCCCCCTCATATTGTTAACACTAATAAAACAAGCATAGATAGGTATAAGTTATTGGGCCAGGCAGAATACGAGAACAGAATAACTGGAGTGTGTATATAAGAGAGAAATCATGGTGATGAGGGATTGGGTAGCTAGGCCCGCATTGACAGAAAGAGCCTGAATTACTCTGAACAATCTGGAAGCCTAGTCACTTTCTGAGGCAAACAAAGAGGATCCCTCATAGGATTATAAGTGGACCTTTTGATTTTAATTAAACTTCTATTGTTTAAGTGGACCTATATAACAGCACCACCCCAGGTATGTGGCAGAATTCTTAGATGAATTCTTTGCACTGACAAAACCATCATAACACTACATTTATTGTATTTAAATAAGAAAGACAAATTATAATGTCAACCCCCAGGGTTATATTTTCCTTACAAAGGAACCTTCCTCTGCCTCACTAATTTTCTAATGCCTGTTAGGATCCTAACTTCTTTTTTAGGGTTTGTTGCCTAGTCAGTGGACAATCCCCCACCTAACATGCCCTAATGGCTTCTTCCTCCTTAATGATGTCTTCCTTCTGGTCAATTGTGAGTTCTGATAGATAATTAATGCTCATTTTTTCCCTTGTCAACTGCTAACACTCCTTCCTGTGATAAAAACTCTTCTGGATTTAACCTACACTTAGTAGCATAAGAAAATTTTGGCCATTTGATTTAAAGACCTAAGCCCACAAATTATTTTGAGACAATAACCAGTAAGGGCCATAACCTCAACATATTTAGAGGGTAACACTTTCTCATAACATATCTTTGATGCCAAAACCCTATTAATGGAATTATTTTGGAATAAAATGAAAAAAGGCATCAAACTTAAGAAATAGACATTGAAAGCAAAATACTGAATGGAAGACAGGCATGATTTCTTCCTTTCTTTCCTTCCCCCCAGTTTTCATAGTGAAATAGTTAGGTACAGATGAAATCTTGGTAACTTTTTGCTAAACATGCTTTTTTCGTTGCATTTTTTTCCTTCTTCCTTGTAATAGCAACTAATTTTCTCCAGAAAGAATGGGGAAGGATATATTTGGTAATGAAAGTAATTATAAAGAAATGATATTAATAAAACATTTTAAGTTTTAAAAGCAGAAAAAAAACCAAAACAATGAGATTGAGAGACAAAAGTAACAACAGAAAAAAAAGAAGAGAAAAGTCAGTTAAGAAAAAGAAATGGAAATAACATGATGGGAAGATAGAATAATGAGCTACTGACAAACACAGGAAGATCTAGAGACACAAAAAAGAGAAAAAAATTCAAGCAAAGAAGTCAAAGAAACATGATTCAAAAAGATATAAAGAACAGAAACATAAAAAAGCCAAGGAAACAGGAAATGTGACTAGAGGGTAATTATGAAAATGGATAGGCAAAAGTATTCACAAGATGAGAGAGAGACAGAAAGACAGATATATATATATATATATATATGTATATATATATATATATATATATATACAGAGATACACAGACATAAAGAGAGACACACAGAGAGTGAAAGAGAGAAACAGACAGAGAAAAAGAGATAGAAACACATAGAGAGACACAGGGTGACAGTCAGAGGGAGAGAGAAAGATTCAGGGAAAATTGAATATAAAGAAACTTATTAAATAATTTATTTCACCAATAATAAAAAATTTAAATCATATAATTATACTAATAAAAACAGACAAAAAGTGTTGATGAATGATTATATTTATTTCTATTAAATTGATCAATTTGATCAAAGCTGATTAAAAAACACATTTATCTAAATCCATCAGCACGTATTATAATAAGCTAGGAACTTTCCTAGCAAGATCAGGTATGAAACAATAATGACCACTGTTACCAATATTACTTAATATTTTAGTGGAAATCCAAGAAATAGCAATATCAGAACAGAAATGGAAGGAATAAGAATAGGAAATGAAGTAATACAGCTATCTCTTTTTTTGCATTGATACGATTTTTGGAAAATTTCCAAGATTCAACTAAAATTTTAGTTTAATCAATAAGTTTAGTAAAGTAATAGGATATAAAGTAAATCTAATAAATAATCAGTATTCCTATATACACCACAAACACAGGAAGATCTAGAGACACAAAAAAGAGAAAAAAATTCAAGCAGAGAAGTCAAAGAAACATGACTCAAAATGTAGCTATAAAGAACAGAAACATAAAAAAGCCAAGGAAACAGGAAATGTGACTAGAGGGTAATTATGAAAATGGATATGCAAAAGTATTCACAAGATGAGAGAGAGACAGAAAGACAGATATATATATATACAGAGAAACACACAGACCGACATAAAGAGAGACACACAGAGAGTGAAAGAGAGAGATAGAGTGAAAAATCTTACTCTATAAGAAGATATATTAAAAGATACTTCACTTAAAATCGCTGTAGACAGTATAAAATACCTGGAAGTATACTTGCAAAAAATCCAATTTAAATATTTGCAGAAATACTAAATTGTCAAATATAGGCAGACAATATAATAAAAATAAAATTTTATAGAAAATAATTGACATATTGAATACCATCCCAATTAAGTTTTCAAAAAAATATTTTACCAATTTAGAAATGATGACAGATTCATTTGGAAGAACAAAAAGTCAACAATATCAAAGAAATATTTTTTAATATAAAGGAAGGAGGTTTAGCAGTGCCAGATCTTATACTGTAACATAAGGCAATAATTATCAAAACTATTTGTTACTGAGAAATGAGAAGGTACATAAATGATACAGAGTTGACATACAAGTTACAACAGCAAATATACATACTAACCTTATATTTAAAAGTGTAAAGATTTAAGTTTAGGCAAAAGTATTCATTATTTGATAATAATGCAGAAACTGGAAATAGAGTAATATCTTATTCAATTTATTAAGATAAGGTCAAAAAGGATAAATTACCTAGACATAAAGAGAAATATTACAAGAAAATTAGAAGGTGAAATGTATTGCTTATTCTTATGGATAGTCAAATACTTTATGAATATATGAGGAATGGGAAAGTTAGATGTAAAATAGATAATTTTGGTTACATTAAATTGACTTGTTTTGGACAAGTATAACAAATATAGCCAAGATCAGAAAGAAAGCAGATAATTGGGGAAAATTTATCAACACTTTTTCATTTAAAAGTCTCATCTCAAATATATAAAGAACTCTGTCAAATTTATGAGACTACAAATAATTTCTCAATTGATAAATGGTCAAAGGATATGAAGGGACAGTTTTCCAATGAAGAAATCAAAAGAATTTATAGTGATATGAAAAAATGCTCTATATCATTATTCATTATGAGGTGCAAATGAAAACCATCTTGAAACATCATTTTCTATTTATAATATTGACTGAAATGATGGGAAAATGAGAATGTAAGAGGAAATATGAAAAAGTTAGAATACTAATTCATTGTCGGTGGAATTGTGACCTAAAATTTATTAAACTGTCTATACTCTTTGACTCAATAATGCCAGGAATAGACTTACTTCCAAAGATGAATGGGGAATAAAAGAAAAAACATAAATATGTATTCTAAAATGTTTATAGCCGCTCTCTTTTCACTGACAAGCAGATATGCTTTTAAATTGGGAAATGGTTGAAGAAGTTGTCATATGTGATTTTGATGGAATATGATTGTATTATACAAAATGATGAGCTCAATAAATTTAGAAAATCTTGGAAAAATCTTCATGAAATAATGAAAAGCAAATTGAGCAGAAACAAATGAATATAGTTACAAAAGCAGCAATAATGGTTGAAGATTGACATTACATGTGTCATTTTGACTGTTATAAATAACCAAATTAATTCTTAATTAACATATAAAGTAATGTACTTTCTGTGTCTAGAGAAATAATTGATAAACTATATACCTATTTCTGTTAATTGAAAGCATGTAACAGCATGTTGTGCAGAGTAATTTTTCAGTTTCATACAATTTCTTTTTTATATCATAAAGAATCTTGTTTTATTCCACAAATGAAAAATAAAATAGAAATAATTAAATTGTGAGTTTCTCTTCACTGGAGTTTTTTAGTAGAGGCTGAAAATCATTTGTGCTATATGATGTTTATCAGATTCTTTTCATATGTGGTTTAGCTCAGATGATTGGAGGAGTTCTTTCATACTCTTAAATTTTATCCAACTTTGATTCTGTGACTCTGGGCAAGTTTCTTCACCCCTTCAAGAAGAGAAGGATAGGACAAGGAGCATGACAATTATGGTCTTAGCTCCTGCTTCCAAATTGGGGAGACTCCTCACTGCCACCTCTGTCTCTGTAAAAACAAAAGTGCAAAAAATAATTTGGAACACTTTAATTTGAGACTCTAAATATCTGCTCTTTTGGTTTTGGTAAAACTCTTCAGTTGTGTGAGAGGTAAGGATCTGGCAGGAAGATTTTTTCTATTTTAGGGAGATCCTATGTCTAAGAAGATGAGTATTATTTCCTGCTGATCTCTGCGTTAGGGACACACTTCTTCCATCCTCACAAATTTTGGATATTTAATTTGGGTACCAATAGGGATCTCCCAGGAAGAAATGAGAACTTATTCCTTAAAGTTTTGTATGAAATTGGAAGTTAGAAGTGCTCTCAGTGATTTAGTATAGAACCCAGGGTTAAAGAAAGGAACCACCCAGAATTCTGGTATTAAATATCCTGGGTCTCTTTCCAATCAAAATCAAAGTATACCTATGGGACTACATATATCACACAATATCCAGTGTATGAACTCTTCCTTTGTAAGTGAGATTACTCAACTAACCTAATCAAAAAATCCCTATATCTCACATGAATGTGAATTCTCCCAAATTTTCCTGATTCTAGGTCTCATTGCCTCCTCTTTGAATTAATGGGTTTAAAATAAATTATCTTTGGTAGGGCCTAGCTTTAAATTATCTGATCTTATGTATATAAAAATCAATGAAGACCTTTTTTCCCCCAACTGACCCATTAATGAGGCGAGACACATGAGGAAATACAGTATACAAGATGTTGTATGAGGGAATATAGAGGTATAGTGAAGATAAGGTGAAAGTGTCATATTCTGTGCTCCAAACAAGGCCCTCTAATAACAGAAAAACTCAGAAGAAAGATTCTGAAAGGGACTGTGTTTCTTCTTTTGTCCAGCTTTTGGCAACACATAAAAAAATGAAAAAAAATTCTGAGGAGATAGATGTGGGTTTGTCCCAGCCAAGCAGGAAGGATGCATTATTGAGTTTGATGGTAACTAGTTATGGACACATAATAAGGAAGAACACATTATAAATAGACTGCAATCATTATCTTTCCATCTCCTTGTTTGATCAGTCTTTATATAAAACAAATCTTGAACTCCAATCTTATACCTGAGGCCAAGCTCACTGACTCTCCATGCCTGATAAGGATGATCTGAATTTTCTTATCAGTAAGATGCCCAAAAATAATTACACTATGCTAATCAATTGGAATATCAATACAAAAAAGCAAAAAAGAAAGTCCTTGATCTCAAAAAATTTATATTTTGAGGGAGGAAAATAATATATACAAAGAAATATCTGGAAGCTTAAATTAGATGAAAAACAATTTTCAACATTTGGTTTTTGTTTTTAAATTTTGTTTTAAATCCTTTGTCTCCTTTGCTCACTCACTTCCCCTTACATTGAGATGCCAATCATATTAATATATATAAAACATTTCCATAATTGTCAAGTTGCAAACAACAATACAAACTACTAAAAGAAAGAAAAAGTTCAAAAAGTGAAAAACATATACTTCAATTAGCATTCATGCTTCATTACTTCATTATCTGTAATTGGACAGATTTTTTTTTTTAATCATAGCTGCTTTGGAATTTTCTTGGGTCAGTATATGGCTGAGAATACTTGTCATTCAGAATTGATCACCATGCAATATTCCTTTTACTGTATACAATATTCTCCTGGTTATGATTATTCCACTTTATATCAGTTCATGTAAATCTTTCCAAATTTTGAAATGCTCCTGCTCATCATTTCTTATAGCATATTAGCATTTTATTATAGTCATATGCAAGTTCTTTATCCATTTCCTAACTGATGACCATCCCCTCAATTTCCAATTCTTTGCCATGTGAAAAACAACTGCTATAAATATTTTTGTATAAGTATATGCTTTCCCCTTTTTTGATGTCTTTGGGATACAGACCTGTTACGATTATTGCTGGGTCAAAGAGTACACAAAGTTTTATAGCTTTTCCTCTGCAGAATGGTTGGATTATGTCACAACTCCATCAAGAATGAATGAATGTCTGAATTTTACTCACCTCCCCTTCAACATTTATCAATTTCCTTTTCTGTAATATTAGTCAACATAATAGACATGAGATTTTTTCCTTATTGATGTTTTAATTTCCATTTGTCTTATCAATAAGAATTTAGAATATTATTACATGACTCTTTATGTAGCTGATTTCTTTGTTTAAAAATTGCCTATTTATATATTTGACCTTTTCTATAAAATGGGGGGTGAGCTGTATTTTCATGTATTTGATATCATCCTCCTTTTATTTGAGAAATGATGCTTTTATCATTGCTGCAAACATTTTTTCCATACTATTCTGCTGTCCTAATCTTGGTTGCATTAGTTTTCTTTGTGCAAAAACTTTTTAATGCAATATGATCAAAATTATTCACTTTATATATTATAATTATCACTATTTCTTGTTCAATCATGAATTCTTCCCTTTCTGTTGAATCTCACAGGAAATGATTATTGGTTTCTTCATTTGTTTTTGGTATAATCCTTTATTTTTAAATGATTTGTTCCTTTTGACTTCATATTGGCAGAGTGTATATTCTGGTCTATAGTTAGTTTCTTTCAAACAATTTTCTAGTTTCCTCAGCATTTTTTGCCAAATGATGACTGCTTGTCCCAAAAGCTCAGATTTTTAGGTTGGAACAAATACTAGATTTCTAATATGTTTTACTCTTATTTCCTATGTGCTTACTCTTTTCAACTGATTCAGCATTCTTCTTTTTAGTTGATATGAAATAATTTTTTATGATTACCACTTTTTTTAATAAAGCTTTTTATTTACAAAACATATGAGTGATTTTTCTACATTGACCTTTGCAAAAACTTTTTTTTCCCCAAGCTTTTCCCCTCCTTCCCCCCCCTTCCACCCCTAGATGACAGGTAATCTAATACATGCTAAATAGGATAAATTATATGACAAATACAATACATGTATACATATCTATAGAGTTATCTTACTGCACAAGAAACATCAGATCTAGAAAGAGAAGAAGAAAAAACAACCTAAGAAGGAAAACAAAATGCATGGAAATATTCACAGAAAGCGTTAAAATGCTGTGTTGTGGTTCACACTCAGTTCCCACAGGCCTCTCTCTGGATGTATATGACTATCTTCATTGCTGAACAACTGGTTTGAATCACATCATTGTTGAGGAGAACCATGTCCATCAAAATTGATCATATGATTACCACTTGATAATAGTTTGAAATCTTCCTTTGAATATTTTTTATATTTATATTCTTCATATTCTTGACTTTTTATTCTTCCAAATTTATATTATTTTTTCCTAACTCAATTCATATAACACTGAATAGATAACTCAGGTTAGGCAAATTTATCATTTTCATTATATTGGCTTCACCTTAAAGAGGCTTCCCTGCAGGAAAAAGTTGTCTGTGACAAGCTGTCAGACTCTAAACATTCAATTTGGTTTTCCTCATCCAAATTGACTTTTTTTTCCAGAGAGTTGGAAAAGAACCCATATGACTTGGACTCTTTTCTGGTTGCATAATATGTGCAATTGTTCATAATTTCAGTGTGGACAGTAACACTTCCTTTAAAAAAATCTTCATATTCCTTCTCTATTGGGTAATCCCCTAGCTCTCTATATATACATAAGAGCATTCCAGCTTCTTGAGAAGTTTCCTCTTGTCAGATTCAAGTGTGTAGGAGCTGAAGTGAATTCGATCAAGCACAGGAATGTGTGCCACTCAGTTCTAACCTTATTTATTTTATGCCTTCCTATCCTCTCAGCTGGCCTTTCCTCAAAATTCCTATAATTCCCATGTTCCAGTAAACAGTTTTCATGAGGATCTTCCATCTAGTTTTCATGGTGTCCTTTGTGATCATCTACTGTACTGACACAGGTAAAGAGGACACTGACTTATAGAGAGATAGCACTCTGAATATGGAAGATGAGATCAATAAGGGTCCTTATCAGTTGTTTGGACTAGCTGGCCTTTAGACTAGTGTTGGGGCCTTTCTAATTCTAAGAAAGATTAAGGGGAAAGCTGCATCCATTTAATTTAAGGAGTATTATGAGAACAAATTTAGATAGATAAAATGATGCATTTGGGGGCATAAGGAGAAAGAACTAAGAGAGAAGGAGACAGAGATCTTGCATTGAGAGATTTTTATGCATTTAAAGTACTCTTCAAAATTATAAAATTTGGAACAGCTTGGATTAGGATAGCTCCAACATGCTCTCAAATCACACCAGACTTGTAGAGTCCTATGCTGGACTTGATATTTTTCCAACTGATTAGGTCTGATTTTATTGGTGTGGAAAGTGTTTTGTAATTGTGCACATATAGTTCCTGACTTTCTCTTGGCAGATAGATTCCCAAATATTTTATACTATTGACAGTTATTTTATTTATTTATTTATTTATTTTTGCAGGGGCAATTGGGGCAATTAAGCAGACTTGCCCAGGGTCACACAGCTAGGAAGTGTTAAGTGTCTGAGATCACTTTTGAACTCAGGTCCTCCTGACTTCAGGGATGGTGCTCTATCCACTGCACTACCTAGTTGCCCCTCGACAGTTATTTTAAATGGAATTTCTCTGTGTATCTCTTGCTGCTGAACTCTGTTGGTAATATATAAAAATGCTGATGATTTATGTGGATTTATTTTGAATCCTGCAACTTTGCTAAAGTTGTGAAATGTTTCTAGTAGCTTTTTAGTTGAGTGTCTAGGGTTCTTTAAATATACCATCATATCATCTGCAAAGAGTAATAATTTGGTTTCCTCATGACCTACTCTAATTCCTTTAATATCTTTTTCTTCTCTTCTTGTCAAAACTGATATTTCTAATACAATATTGAATAGTAATGGTAATACTGCATAGTCTTGTGGGCACTCCTGATTTTATGGAGAATGGTTCTAGATTGTCCCCATTACATATGATGTTTGCTGATGATTTAAAATGCTGTGTTGTGGTTCACACTCAGTTCCCTCAGGCCTCTCTCTGGATGTATATGACTATCTTCATTGCTAAACAATAGGAACTGGTGTGAATCACATCATTGTTGAAGAGAACCATGTCCATCAAAATTGATCATTCTATAGTCTTGTTGCTGTGTATAATGTTCTCCTGGTTCTGCTGATTTCACTCAGCATCAGTTTATGCAAGACTCTCCAGGCCTCTCTGAAATCATCCTGCTGGCCCTTTCTTACCGAACAATAATGTTCCATGACATTCATATACCATAATTTATTCAGCCATTCTCCAATTGATGGACATACTTTCAATTTCCAGTTTCTTGCCACTACAAAAAGGGCTGCCACAAACATTTTTGCACATGTGGGTCCCTTTCCCTCCTTTAAAATCTCTTTGGGATATAGACCCAGTAGAAACACTGCTGGGTCAAAGGGTATGCACAGTTTGATAACTTTTTGAGCATGGTTCTAGATTGCTCTCCAGAATGGTTGGATCTGTTCACAGTTCCAGCAACAATGTATTAGTGACCCAGCTTTCCCACATCCCTTCCAGCATTTATCGTTATCTTTTCCTGTCATTATAGCCAATCTCACAGGTGTGTAGTGGTACCTCAGAGTTGTCTTAATTTGCATTTCTCTGATCAATAGCGATTTGGAGCACCTTTTCATGTGACTAGAAACAGTTTCAATTTCTTCATCTGAAAATTGTCTGTTCATATCTTTTGACCATTTATCAGTTGGAGAATGGCTTGAATTCTTATATATTTGAGTCAATTCTCTATATATTTTAGAAATGAGGCCTTTATCAGAAACTTTGAATGTAAAAATAATTTCCCTGCTTACCTTCTAATCTTGTCTGCATTCATTTTGTTTGTACAAAACTTTTTAACTTGATATTGTCAAAATTATCTATTTTGTGATTAATGATGATTTCTAGTTCTTCTTTGGTCACAAATTCCTTCCCCATCCACAGGTCTGAGAGGTAAACCATTCTACATTGTTCTAATTTGTTTGTAATATCATTCTTTATGTCTAAATCATGAATCCATTTCGACCTTATCTTGGTATATGGTGTTAGGTGTGGGTCATTGCTTAGTTTCTTCCATACTAGTTTCCAATTTTCCCAGCAATTTTTGTAAAATAGTGAGTTTTTATCCCCAAAACTGGGGTCTTCGGGTTTATCAAACACTAGATTACTGTTGTCATTGAGTATTTTGCCCTGTGAACTTAACCTATTCCACTGATCAACTACTCTATTTCTTAGCCAGTACCAAATGTTTTTGATGACCACTGCTTTATAATATTGTTTTAGATCTGGTACAGCTAGGCCACTCTCATTTGCATTTGTTTTCATTAATTCCCTTGAAATTCTTGACCTTTTGTTTTTCCAGATGAATTTTGTTGTTATCTTTTCTAGGTTAGTTAAATAATTTCTTGGGAGTTTGATTGGTATAGCACTAAATAAATAGATTAGTTTAGGTAGTATTGCCATCTTTAATTAATTGTTCTTTGAATGTTTGGTCAAATTCACATGTAAACCCATCTAGCCCTGGGTTTTTTTTCTTAGAGAGTTGATTAATATCTAGTTCTATTTCTTTTTTCTAAAATGAATCGATTTAAATAATTTATTTCCTCTTCTGTTAACCTGGGCAATCTATATTTTTGTAAATATTCCCATTTAGATTATCAAATTTATTGGTATATAGTTATGCAAAATACTTCCTAATTATTGCTCTAATTTCCCCTTCATTGGTGGAAAGTTCTCCCTTTGCCTTTTTCAGATAACAATTTGATTTTCTTCCTTCCTTTTTCTAATCAAATTTGAAATGAGCAGAACCAGGAGATAATTATATACGGCAACAGCAATACTATATGACGATCAATTCTGATGGGCATGGCTCTCTTCAACAATAAAATGTTTCAAACTACTTCCAATTATTCACTGAAGAAAGCCATATACACCCAGAGAGAGGGATGTGAAATGTGGACCACTACGTAACATTCTCATACTCTCGATTGATGTTTGCTTACATTGGTTTTCTTTATCTGATATGTCTTTCATGTAGATACGATTTTTCTTGCACAACAATAAGTGTGGAATATGTATACATATATTCTATTTGTCAAGTATTTTAACATAATTAGCATGTAGTGGATATCCTGCCATCTAGCGGAGGGGTGGGGAGTAAGGGGGAAAATTTGTAACAGAAAGCTATGTAAGGGTTAATGTTGAAGAATTACCCATACATATGTTTTGCAAATAAAATAAAATAAAATAATATTAAAATATATATATATATAACTAATTCTAAATTTCCTGTCATCTTATTTACCCTATGTTATGCTTTTCTCTTTCCTATCCTCGTTCCTTCTTCCCTATTATTTTGCTTTTGATGATCACCTCCCTCAAGCAATCCTTCCTCCTTAGAGCCCCTCCCCATTTTTACACCTTTTCCCTAATACTTCTGTTTTCCCTTCTATTAGTCTTTCCCTTTCTTTTCCCCCTTTTATCTCCCACTTCCCTATAATGTGAGACAAGTTTCTCTGTGAAAGCAAATATGTCTGATATACTCTCTTAGAGCCAAGTATGATGAGAGTAAGATTCACACAATGTTCATCCCTCTCCCTTCTTTCCCTCAATTATATTAGGTTTTTTTTCCTTTTCTCTTATTTTACCTTCTTTTTCCTCTTTTTCCAGTATGATCCCCTTTCTACCTCTAGGTTTTTTTTTATATTATTATAACAAAATCAGATTATACCCACATTCTCTAAGTATATCCATAACAGAAATATAGTTCTCAAGAGTTCTTTCCTTTTACCTTTTTATGCTTCTCTTATGTTCTGTGTTTGGAGATTAAATTTTTAGTTCAATTCTTGTATTTTCATTAGAAATAGGTGAAATTCATCTATATCACTGAATGTCCATTTTCTTTCCTGAAAGATAATGCTCATTTTAGCTGGATAACTTATTCTTGGCTGTAATCCAAGTTCTTTTGCCTTTCAGAGTATCAGATTCCAGCCCCTTTGATCCTTTAATGTGAAAGCTGCTAGGTCCTAGGTAATCCTAATTGTGGCTCTTCAGTATTTAAATTGTTTCTTTCTGACTGATTGCAATAAATATTTTTTTCCTTGATGTGATAACTGAAGTTTAGCCACAATATTCCTTGAGGATTTAATTTTGGGATCTCTTTCAGGAGGGGATAGTTGGATCCTTTTCATGGCTATTTTACCTTCTAATTCTAAAATATGAGGACAGTTTTCTTCTATGATTTCCTGTAAGATAATTTCTAGTTGTTTTAATTTTTTTCATCATGGCTTCCAGGAAGTCCAATAATCCTTAGATTGTCTCTCCTAGATCTACTTTCCAGTTCAGTTATTTTTCCTAGGAGATATTTCATATTTTCTTCTATTTTTTTCATTTTTTTTTGGTTTGACTGATTCTTGAAGTCTTATTGAGCCATTCACTTCCATTTGTTCAATTCTAATTTTTAGTGTATTATTTTCTTCAGTTACCTTTTTAAGCTCCTTTTGTAATTGGCTAATTGAATTTTTTGTTCATTGCATTCTTTTTCCATTTCACAAATTTTGTTTTTTAGTGAATTGATGTCTTTTTCATATTTTTGGTAGAGCTTTATATGCTTTTTTATTCTTTCTTGCAATGATCTCACTTCACTTATGTCTCCTTTTGGGGCTTCATCTGTAGTTGTTTTGCATTTTGAAACCTCAGCATTTGAGGTCTGTTCTCTCTCTCCATAAAAGCTGTCTATGGTGTGATTTCTTTTTGATTTTTTATTCATTTTTTAAAGGCTTAAGTTCTGTTCAATGCAAAGAAGCAAAAACTGCTTTAATTTGCCTTGGTCCAGTTCTGCTGATTGACTTCTGATTCTAGGTAATGTAAGCTAGATTTGGCATTCTCCTGGGACTCAGTACTTCACAATTTGCTTTTTAGAGCAAATCTGCTATCACCTGCTTGCAACCAGGACAGAGTGGCCTTAGAGGCTCCCAGAAGATTCCCAGGTGTGTAGAAGTGCAGTGCTCTGACTCTTGGCCCCAGCTCCTTGTCCCAGTCTCCCCACATTACTGGCTGGGTTTGGCAGACTGTCCCTGTGACTGCTTGAAACAGACTTGTTCTGAAATTCTTCCAAAGCATCTCCTTCTGGCAATGAGTTATATTCCAAATATTTGGGGGTGCTTTGACTCCAAAACCAGTTTAGAGGCTTAATCTGCTGTTGGTTTGAGAGATGGTCAGAGGAGGTCACAGAAAGTCATGTCTGCCCTCCACCCTCTTGGCTCTGCCTCTCCTACTCTGGTCTTTTCTAACCCACACTAAACCCTTTTCTGGTAGCAAAGGAACTAACTCACTTGAGTTTTATCAACAAGAATCTAACTGAATCTATTTTGATATTTGCAATGAAAGCTAGCACTGGAAGTTTTTCTTAACTTTTTTCTTTGTTTTCTTTCTTTCTTTCTTTCTTTCTTTCTTTCTTCCTTGCTTTCTTTCTTCCTTCCTTCCTTCCTTCCTTCCTTCCTTCCTTCCTTCCTTCCTTTCTTTCTTTTTTCTTTTTTCCTTCTTTCTTTCTTCCTTTCATTCTTTCTTTCTTCCTTCCTTCCTTCCTTCCTTTCTTTTGTTCTTTCTTCCTTTCTTTTGTCCTTTCTTCCTTTTTTCTTTCTTTCTTCCTTCCTTCCTTCCTTTTCTTTCTTCTTTCTTTTTTCCTTCTTTCTTTCTTCCTTTCCTTCTTTCTTTTTTCCTTTCCTTCTTTCTTTTTTCCTTTCCTTCTTTCTTTCTTCCTTCCTTCCTTCCTTCCTTCCTTTCTTTCTTCCTTTCTTTCTTCCTCCCTCCCTTCCTTCGTTCCTTCCTTCCTTCCCCTGGTTAAGTAATTTTGCCTAGTAAGTGTCAAGTGTTTGAGGCCAGATTTGACTCCTGACTACAGAGCCAAGGTTCTTTATTCACCAAACAACCTAGCTGCCCCTTCTTAAGTTTTTTCTTTATTTTTTTCTACTTATTAATATTATTCTACAAATGATGAAGCTAAGGTAAATCAAGATTAAATGATTTATCCAATTTCACACAGTTCAGAAATTTGTCTAAGGTCAGGTAGAAGCTCTGGAATTCTTCATTTTATGTCTAGTAGGTCTTTGTAGATGTAGTTAGGGACATGGAAGTTTACTGAGTAGAACTGAAATATACTTAGACATGCTATACCAGTAAAAGCTCAGGTCCAATCTCTTTACACATTTCATTCTCCATGCAATTGTTTAAAGTTGTTTAGTGTGAATAAAATGTCTCCTATTTTAAAAGTGATTGAATAAAGGCTCAAAGAGGTGAGATTCACAAGGTTACACTGTTTTAAAAAATGACATAGAAGGGCTGGAATACAGTTCTCTTATTATCAAGACCTGGATTTTTTTTTCCTATTGTACCATATTACATTTTTATTGAAAAATTACACTTCTAATAGCTAAATTAATGAATGAATTTGCTAATATCTGATTGAGATTATAACAGACTATCTGTTTCTCTATGGTATTGCAAAAGGAAGATTTTTAAACATCTTTTTCTTCTTTCATCAGGGTATGGTAATTTCAAAGTTCCAACTAAGGCATGGTGTCTAGCCAATTCTGGCAAATGCACAACAAGAAATTGCTATCCTGATAAGAGATTAGGAAAATGCGGTCTTCTAAATTATAATTGTTGTTTCATAGGGAAAAAGAAAAGCATAAGATGATGGAGAGAGCATAAGTTTTCTTTTGTTGGAGAGGTAAGTGAATTGGGATAAAATGGCATGTGCAGGGGCATACAACTAATGTGTATTAACTGTGTGAGATCAGAAGTGAATTCAAGTTCTCTTGACTTCTGTGCTGGTGCTCTATTCACTGTTCCATCTAGCTGTGATATGATCCAAACATTCTGGAGAATGATTTGGAATTATGCTCGAAAGGCTATCAAAGGGACCATATCCTTAGATCCTGCAGTGTCTCTACTGAGTCTGTATTCCAAAGAGATCATAAAAAAGGGCAAAGGACCCCATGTGAAAAATGTTTGTAGCAGCCCTTTTTGTAGTGGCAAGGAACAGGAAACTGTGTAGATTCTCAGCAGATGGGGAATGGCTGAATAAGAGATAGTATATGAATGATATGAAATGTTATTGTTCTATAGGAAATGATCAGCAGGATGATTTCAGAAAGGCCTAGAGAAACTTACATGAACTGATGTTAAGTGAAGTAAATAGAACCAAGAGAATATTGTATACAGCAACAACAAGAATGTGTGATGATCAACTCTGATGTCCACGACTCTTTTCAACAGTGAGATGATTCAGGCCAGTTACAATATACTTGTGATGCAGAGAGCCATCTGCATCCAGAAAGAAGATGATGGAGACTGAATGTGAATCACAACATTGTATCTTTGCCTTTTTTATTGTTTACTCCTTTTTTCTTTCTTATTTTTATTTCCTTTTCAATGTGATTTTTCTTGTGCAGCATTATAAATGTGAAAATATGTATAGAAAAATTGCACATTTAGCATATTTTGGATTACTTGTGTCTAGGGAGTGGAAGTGGTGGGAAGGAGGGAGAAAAATTTGGAACATAAGGTTTTGCAGTGGTGAATGTTGAAAATTATATTTGCATGTTTTTTAACATAAAAAAGTTATTATTAAAATAAATAATCACAAACTGAGGACAAAAATAGAAAAAAAAGTTGCAATTCTCTCTCCCCCCACCAAATAAATAAATAAATAGAGTGGGTCTGCATTGACAGTTTTTCCACCTAGAAGTTGCCTATACTGATGAATTCACTTCTTTCCCTATTTACTCAGCAATCATGGAGACTCAGAATTTCACTGTTGGGATTGATTCTCCTACTGAAATTACATTTCCTCCACATATAGCTATATGGTCTCTAGACCAAACAATTAACTTTCTCTTGCCTAGTCCTTTACCAATGAACCTCTTAATTTAAGCTAGATTGATCCACAGAAGGAGACACACTATCTTTCAATGGGCATCTAATCAAAGTCTCCCTAGCTTGGTGTTCCCCATAGTTTATGTAAATCCTCTCACCAATGTACCATCACTTCAATAAGTATTTCCATACCTCAATCCTCTCACAATAAAGTTCCACTGTATCCTCTGGAATGCCCAGTTCATTGACAACAAACTTTTTATATTCCTAAGTATATTTGTCTCACATTTCTTCAATCTTCTACTAATTAATGTTACTTGGTATTCATTTTAGCATGATCTGCATCTTTACTAACTCCTCTTACCACCCTGGTCCAGGTGAGGTACCTGGAATGTTCTTTTCTACTCATTCCCACAAGTTTGGGCTTGGGGAGATATAGATATTTTGTCTAAGCTTCCCAACACTGGATGTATTTTGAGTATAAGGATAGTCTGCCCAAAGGTGAAGTGCTATCACTCTCACTCTCTAATTCAATTGAGATCATTTCTTTTTGTAAAGTCCATCTCTCATGAATTGTTAACCACTCAGTAAGACTCCTCTTGAAAAGGCATATAAGCTACCCATACATATGTTTTGCAAATAAAAAGTTTTAATAAAAAAAAGAAAATGCATATAAGCCAAGAGCCTGCTGCTACAATTATCTTTGGCATTTGAGAGTGCCACTGGCCCTTTTATTATAATAATTTATAATTAAATGAAATAATGAATAAAACTGAAAAATTACTTATAAATCATTTTTTTCTCAAACTTTTAAAATGTCACAATTTCTTTCTTATTTATTTTATGGTTAGATTTTTGAGAGGGTAAATTTGAAGTTCCTTCCTAATATGATAATACTGAATATTGCCTTTTGTAAATCATTAACATTTTTAAAAAAGTGTTTGAAAGCTTACTATTCTTTCATTTCTGTTTTGGATTGCTATTATTTCATTGTCAAGGGCACCATTTTGTAGCATGATATAGTTTCGTTCCTTGTTTCTTTTAATTAGTTCTATTTTTGTGGAATTTTTTTGGTGTGGCAATTTACATTTAGGTAAAATACATCCACGTTTCTTAGATTATCAGTTTATTGAAAGATAATTAAGCAAAATTGTTCTTAATTATTACTTCAATTTTTTCTTTATTGTTGATGAATTCATTGATTTATTTTTGATAAGTAATTTGGTTTTCTTCTTCTTTCTACCTAATTACCTAATTGTTTATCTTCTTTTTTCTTTATAAAATCTGCTATTAATTTTATTCATTAGTTTTAAGAGTTTCTTAATTTTATTTTTCTTAATATCTCCTTTGATTTTCAGCATTTTCAATCTAGTATTAATTGTGAAGTGTTTAATTGGTTTGGTTTTTCAAGTTATTTTTAGTTGCATGCTCAATTTACTGATTAGCTCTTTATTTTATTGACCAAAGAGTTTAGCGATATGTTTTCTTTCTAATTGCTACTTTGGGTGCATCCTCTGAATTTTGGTATATTTTCTCACGGTTGGCCTTCTCTTTAATTAAAGATTGATTATTTCTATGATTTTTTTTGTTTGGCCTACACATTCTATAGAATTAGATTAATTACTTTCCACTTAATTTTTAATCTCTCTTCCCATGGGTCTGTATTGAATATGATTTTATTACTTCACGATCTTAAAAGGATTAATTTAATATTTTTGTTATTCTGCATTTGACTGTGAGATTTTTATGCCTTGAGGCATGATCAATTTTTGTGTAGCTTCCACTTACCACTGAAAAAAGAGTACATTTCTTCCTTTCCATTTAGTTTTTTTCCAGAGAGCTGTCATATCTAACTTTTCTAAAATTCTATTCATCTCCTTAATTTAAATCTTATTTATTATTATTTTGTTTATTATGTTTGTTTACTTTTGTTTATTATTTATTTAGTTTGTAGAGTGGGACTTTGAGGTCCCTTTTAAGAATAGATCAAAGGTTATGCAGTTTCATAACCTTTTGGGTATGTTTCAAATTGCTCATCAGAATGGTTGGATACATTCACAATTCCACCAACAATGTATTAGTATTAAAGTTTTTCCATATCCCCTCTAACATTCATCATTATCTTTTCTTGTAATCTTAGCCAATCGATTTACTTTTTATTTACTATTGTAAATCATTTTACTTCTTTAACACTTTGGAAGCTATACAATTTGGTATGTATGAGTTTACTGCTAAAATTACTTCATTGTTGTATCTCAGAGTTGTCTTAATTTGCATTTCTCTGATCAATAGTGACTTGGAGCACCTTTTCATGTGACCGGAAATAGTTTCAATTTCTTCATCTGAAAATTGTCTGTTCATATCTTTTGACCATTTATCCATGGGAGAATGGCTTGAATTCTTATATATTTGTGTCAATTCTCGATATATTTTAGAAATGAGGCCTTTATCAGAACCTTTGGATGTAAAAATATTTTCCCAGTTTACTGCTACCCTTCTAATCTTGTCTGCATTCATTTTGTTTGTACAAAAACTTTTTAACTTGATATAGTCAAACTTATCTATTTTGTGATTAATGATGACCTCTAGTTCTTCTTTGGTCACAAATTCCTTCCCCCTCCACAGGTCTGAGAGGTAAACCATCCTACATTGCTCTAATTTGTTTATAATATCATTCTTTATTCCTAGATCATGAATCCATTTTGACCTTATCTTGGTATATGGTGTTAGGTGTGGGTCAATGCCTAATTTCTTCCATACT
Source organism: Myrmecobius fasciatus (assembly GCA_023553655.1). Taxonomy (NCBI): domain Eukaryota; kingdom Metazoa; phylum Chordata; class Mammalia; order Dasyuromorphia; family Myrmecobiidae; genus Myrmecobius; species Myrmecobius fasciatus. The sequence continues at coordinate 45,446 of JAJPUD010011922.1, forward strand.
AGTTTCCAATTATCCCAGCAGTTTTTGTCAAATAGTGAGTTTATTCTGAGGTACCACTACACACCTGTCAGATTGGGTAAAATGACAGGAAATGATAATGATAACTATTGGAGGGGATGTGGGAAAACTGGGACACTGATACATTGTTGGTGGAACTGTGAACGGATCCAACCATTCTGGAGAGCAATTTGGAGCTATGCTCAAAAAGTTATCAAACTGTGCATACCCTTTGACCCAGCAGTGTTTCTACTGGGCCTATATACCAAAGAGATCTTAGAGGAGGGAAAGGGACCCACATGTGCAAAAATGTGGCAGCCCTTTTTGTAGTGGCTAGAAACTGGAAACTGAAGGGATGCCCATCAATTGGAGAGTGGCTGAATAAATTATGGCATATGAATGTTATGGAATATTATTGTTCTGTAAGAAATGACCAACAGGAGGATTTCAGAGAGGACTGGAGAGACTTGCATGAACTGATGCTGAGTGAAATCAGCAGAACCAGGAGAACTTTATACACAGCAACAAGACTACATGATGATCAATTTTGATGGACATGGTTCTCTTCAACAATGATGTGATTCAAACCAGTTGTTCAGCAATGAAGATAGTCATATACATCCAGAGAGAGGCCTGTGGGAACTGAGTGTGAACCACAACACAGAATTTTAACGCTTTCTGTGAATATTTCCATGCATTTTGTTTTCCTTCTTAGGTTGTTTTTTCTTCTTCTCTTTCTAGATCTGATGTTTCTTGTGCAGTAAGATAACTCTATAGATATGTATACATGTATTGTATTTGTCATATAATTTATCCTATTTAGCATGTATTAGATTACCTGTCATCTAGGGGTGGGAGGTGGGGGGAAGGAGGGGAAAAGCTTGGGAAAAAAAGTTTTTGCAAGGGTCAATGTTGAAAAATCACTCATATGTTTTGTAAATAAAAAGCTTTATATATATATATATATATATATAAATAATCTCAAATTCAAAAAAAATAAAATAAAATTACTTCATTGTCTATGATACCTTTTAAAAGGTGCAGTTTCATTCCTTACCTTTTTTAAATCTATGTATTTATTGGAACACAAGGTTTTTCAAGGGCCAATGTTGAAAAAATTATCCTTGCATATGCATTGAAAATAAAAAAAACTTCAATAAAAAATTAAAAAAAACATTAACATGGAGAAAAAAATTCTATGTATTTGTATTTTCATTCTGAGATGATGATTACAACTCTTGCTTTTTTTAAACTTTAACTCAAGCATAATAAATTTTGTTTCTTTCTCTTTCATTTACTCTGTGTATGTGTCTATGCTTCAAATGTGTTTCTTGTGAACATTATATTTCAAGATTCTGTTTATTTCATCTACTTTGCTTCTATTTTATGGGTAAGCTTATCCCATTAACATTCAGTTATTATTTTTAATTCTGTATTTTCTTCCATTATATTTTTCCATTTTTATCCTTTTTTCTCCCTCTCCTCTCTCCCTGTCACTCCTCCCAAGTGTATTGCTTCTGACCACTTTAAAAGACTGCTCAAGTGCCACCTTCTACATGAGACCTTTTTAAATCATCTGGTTCTTTATAATCCATTAGCTTGTCTTCTTTCTCCCTACCCCACCACTGCCCACCCTAAACTCAGTCTTTTCCCCACCCTTTACTATTCCTTGGCATTGGATTAAGTTTCTATTTTAAATCCTAGGCTCTGACATTCCATTAGTATAGGAAACCCAAGTGTCTGGGGCAGACCTCCTTTCCCAAATTGAAATCAGAGACTTTCATGGTAGGAGATAAAAAGGAATTTATTACAATCTTGCTAGAAAGGACTACTTTCCTCTTGCCATAATGCTAGTAGAGAGGGTGCAAAGCATAAGTTGCAAAACACTGAATTATATAGATCATAATGCAAAAAACTGTCCCATGTCTCCTTCCCCCCTTCTCCCCAAATCGGCCTTTTTCCCCTTGACTGGGGAGTCCTGCCTCACAATCTAAATGCAGGAGTCTACCCCAGAGACAAAGAACAAAGAAGTTAATAATACTAGCCAATGACACACTCCTTAAGAACTGAATCCTGATGTGGAGAAAAGGAATGTATGCCTAAGATTACCTAATGATGATTACTTCCTTTTAGTCTATCCAGTGAAAAGGCTTGAGTCTTTTGCTATTTAACCCTTTTCCTGTTTTAGGTTTAATAGGTCTACGAGAACATTTTGGGAGCTGAGATGTCTCCCAAGTGTGCTTGAACCTCTCTCTGTAGGGACTAAATAAATGCTTTCTCTTTGTACCTGAAGATGTCTCTGATTAGTTAATTTGGGGAAGGGGGTGTAGTACCTTTTCCAAACAACAAGAAGCTAGGGCAGAAAGAAATGGTGCACCTTCTTCACTATTTCAGTATCCCAGTAAGACTGTATTATTCTAGATGGAAGAGAATTCAGAGGGCCTCTAGTCAAATCCCTTTATTTTACACATGAAAAAACTGAAGCCTTGAGAGGTTCAGTACTTGAAGGTCATAAAAGTAACCAGGGACAGGTTTTAATACTTGGCATTAAATCCAATTATTAAGCCAGCTATTAAAACTAAGGGAAGGAAGAAGTCTTTCTAAAAACTTTTTCAATTATACTCAAGAAAGTAAAACTCAAGTAAAATACTTGCACAAGGTTCCTACAGCTGAATAATTTAAACAAGTTGTGTATATGAGAAAAATTTTCTGTGAAGTCCAATAACACATATTTCAATAATTTCTCATATTTTAAACAATTTTAAACAATTTAAACAATATAAATCAATTGATATAACAAAAAAGTCCAGAAAACATATAAAGCACCTGAGTCACATTTGCTTTACTTATTAAGTAAAGACATGTGCAAGTCATGAGAAACATTTGTTTAAAATACATATTAGTGCCAAAATTCTGTGGAGGATGAGGGAAGTTTATAAGCAGTTTTACTTTCTAAAATGAAAATTGAGAAGTTTAAAGGCAATTTTTCAAAAACCTTGGCAAGCATTCTAACCAAGATATAGTGTCATGAGATCATGTGGAAATGGAAATGGAAGAAAAGCAAACAGATACAAGATAGAAAATTTCAGAAAAGACTGTTTTAAAACAGAAACTCTTTTCTATTAAGAACAATGGATCTGTTACCTTTGGGTCAAATGTGAAAAACTGGATAAAGAAAATCAATTTACCCAGAGCAGGTTCCCTGATTCCTAATGAATCATTTATGAACTCTTTTCTTGACATTCAAGATACTTCCTCCTAGGATTGTCATCTACACTTCCATCTTTATTCCATATGATTGCCTTTCATGATCTCTATATTTCAGGGAAACAGGATTACTAAAAGTTTCTCAGAATTAATACTCCATCTCTATCCTCTACCTCTAGAAACTATTTTTCATTCTTGGAATAGCCTCCTCACTTGTCATCTTTATTTCTCACAAGTACTGCCTCGTTCAAATTTTAGCTCAGAGATAATACATCTTTAAAGCCTTCCCATTTTTTGTCCAATTGTTAATATTCTGTCTCTCCTCAACTATACTTTGACTTAGGTCCTTTAATGAAAAGGGAGCTAACTTTTAAAACTTCAATTGAAATCTCTCCCCTGGCAGGTAATCACCAAGTAAGTCTAGGAAACTCTCTAATGCTCTTAAGTTGCCACTGAAAGTTCCTCACCAGGTGCTTCATACACTGAAGAAACCATAGATCTAGTACTTATGCCAAATAAAAATATAGATACACATGTAAGTATAAGACCATTCCATCTCAGTCTACTTTGTTAGAGTTTTATCTGGATCAAATTTTCTAATAGAAATATCCCATAAAGTTTTTTCCCGGGCCTTCTTCTCTCAAAAGTGCTTCATTTGATGAGCTAATCAGGTCCTAACCAGTTCATTTAACTACCATCTCTCAAATCTACCACTCCTATCCTATCTATTCTGCTCATCATTTCATTCTTGTATCTTCAATTCACTTTTAAATATCTGAATGTTTAAAATCCTGAAATAGATGATAAGTAGATATCTTAAATTCAGCACATTTAAAACTGAACTATTTACTGTTCTCCTAAGTAGGGGCCTCCTTCTAATCTTCCCTGTAAATATTATGGCACCAACATTGTCCTAATCTCCCAGGCCCCCAACATAATGTCATCTTCAATTCTTCCTATTTCTTACCCTCCATATATAACCCCAATGTCAAAATCTGTTGAATTTTATCTTGGCTACTTCTATGCCCCATTCTCTGCTCTAATATTGTCATGAAACTCTTAGAGACACTCATGACTTCAGGTCTAAATTATTACAAAATCTACTTGTTTATCTATCAGCTGTTTCAAGTCGCTTGTCGCTCAAATTTTTCTTCATTCAGTCACCAAAGTAATGTTCTTGAACCAGAAGTTCAAACATTTCATTCCCATGTTCTAGTAGCTTTCTATCCCCTCCAAGATCAAACTCAAAATTCTGTTGGGCATTCAATGCCCTTCATAATTATAATTTGCCCTCCCACTCTCCATCTTTTCAGGTGATAGAGCTATAGATTTGGGAGCTTTTTAATTTTAGTTAGGTACCATAATGTTTAATTCTATTTAGTTTTATCTCAGTTGACAGGTCACTAGTCATAAGAAAGCCCTGATGTGCATCATTAGAAGGCAAAGATGCAGAAGTGAGAAAATATCTTCCCATCAAAGACTCTTCTGGGCTGCTGAGAGAAGCCCAGCAGAGATGCTTCCAAAGAGAGCAGACTGAAGCTGACCAAGTTCTGTGGAGGCTCTGGAAGCTTGCTTGAGAGGAGAGCTCTGATGCTCCTTGGAGAAGGCAGAATCTGACTTTTTTCTCTGATAAGAGCTTAGGTTTCAGAGTCTAGCCCAGCCCAGAAGGCAGATCTGAGGACCTTTGTGGTTTTTAAACCTAATTATCACTGAAGCAAGTGTGTTCATATTCAATCAAGGAAGCCAATCTGGAAAGCTACCCATCACAGCCTTAGGGTTGCACTGTCACTAAAGAGAATAATGTTCCTTTTTTTCTTTTTTTCCCTTTTCTTTTTCTTTCTTTTTCTTTTTTTTCTTTTCTTTTCTTACTAAACATTATTTCTACTGTCTGATTGAGAGAAAAAGTGAAGGAAATTTTCCCGAATGTAATACCAGCACACTATCCTTCTTTGCTGTCCTTGGGTCAACTTATGACAAAGCAGGCTAGTTATAAGATCATTTTCATACATGGATACTCCCTTACTACCTTGCCCCAGCCTAACCTGTGTGGCTTTTCTTATATATTGTACTTAATGCACAGTTCCATCAAGGCTTTAAGACCTCTCCATGTTAGCAAACCACTCAAAATTGACGAATCTTGTGTTGTAATCAGCACCATTTACTCTATAAAAATCCTTGTCTTCCTTTACTAGTGTGTGGGATGGCTGCTAGACTCCCTTACTCAAACTGACTACTCGAACACACCTCCAGATAGAAGGAGGAAGCAGTGTGCAAGGAGAGATCCAAGCAGAGCAGACCCAGAGCCTCTCCGCTCCATTCTCCCAGCACGTGCCTGGCCTAGGGAGCTGGAAATGGTGAACTTTGTTTAATAGCAAAAGATCCAACTCTTGAATGAGCTCAGTTTCTTCTCACTCCTAAGAAGCAGCCACATCCAGTGGGGGGAAGAGGGAGTTAAATCTTCACCTTTCCAAGATGACACCCTTCCCCCTCTTCTTTATTTGTGAAAGGAAAAGATGAGCCTCAGGCAACCAGAGGTTAAATTCCTCTGGATTTAGAGGATCTTTGCCATTGACATAAAAGTTTAGCCTCTGACACACCCAATCCTCAGAAGACCCATATTTTGGCCAAATCATCCCTCTTCCAATGTCTCCTAATGGCCCATGATTCTGTCTGTCTTTTGTAGTTTCCTGCTTATGTCTGGCCATGCATTTGCTACAAAATGTACCCTCAGAGAGGGGGCGGAGCCAAGATGGCGAACTGCGGACAGCTTTCTCTGTGAACTCCCAGGACATTCCCTCAAACCCAGACAAAGTGAGCCTTCCAGCTGGTTTCTAAGTGAGAGCACCTCCAAGCATTCGGACTACAACGCACTTCTATCAAAGATCTACCCTGAAAGAACTCCAGGGAAGGTTAGCCTCAGGGGAAATCGGCCACTGGTTGCAATCAGACTCCAGCCGGGGCGGAAGTCAGGGCTGCGATAGAGGGGAGGATTTGGGGCACCCAGGAAGCCCCTGGGAGACGCCTGGGCCACTTTGCTCTGCTTGCGGGCAGGTGCTTTGGCAGATCTGCCTTTGGAAAAGGGTGGATCCAGACCAGCTGAAAACGTGGTCCTAGTGCGAATCTAGCCCGACCAGCCTCAGACCTGAAGTCAACTCAGCAAACTGCCCCAGGGCAAATACAAATCGTTGCAGTTTTCTCTGGTTTTGACCAATATCCCAACTTTAAATCATGAGCAAGAAGCAGAAGAG
>JAJPUD010011923.1:0-27706 GCA_023553655.1 Myrmecobius fasciatus
AAGGAAGGAAGGAAGGAAGGAAGGAAGGAAGGAAGGAAGGAAGGAAGAAGAGAGGGAGAGAAGAAGGAAAGGAGGAAACAAACAAGATGCTTCCTGGAACTGGGAAGGGATTTGCAGGCAGCACCCTGCTGTGAGTCTGTATTGCCATATGCTTCCTAAACCAAAAATTCTTTGGGAAATCAGGACCTGCAGCTTTCTGTTATGTCTGGCTTTGATTGCTTCCATAACTTCCTCTTCAGATATTATAATAAGTGACATTATTGTCATTATTATTATTAACTATCATTATTGTTATTGATTTATTCCTAAATTCTTTCTCCATCCAATTCTTATTCCTTGACTAGTTTGTTAACTATTCTAACCAAATTATAGTGACACAATGATCAAATAATTAGTAGTACTAATTTATCAGTGAAAACCTGGCCAGCCAAACCTCCATTTTGTGAGCAGTTTTAATATCATACTCCTGTGCTTACCTACACTAATTTAGCCTACTAATTTTACATAATTACCCAGATGCTGTTAGCTTCCACTCAGTCAGATGTGTACTCAGACACTTATATAACCAGCATTAAAAAAAAAAAAAAAAGATGCATTTAGCAACTATGATTGTTAAAATAACAAAGACTATAGAATCTGGAGGTTATTGCATTCTCCCAAAAGTGCTTAAATAATAGCCTAAAATCTGAAGAATGACTTTAATACTTCAATAAAAATAACCCAATTCAAAACATTTTCAAGGAAACAGAGTTCCTTGCTCTAGGCTACCGAATAATGGCTGAAAGAAAGTATATAGCTTGTCACTTCTGATTAGAGAACTGTGCCTCTGTGCTTTGAATGAGAGGCATGTCTGGTAATAGGAAGTGCAGATATTAAAGTTAATAAAATAATGTGGAATACGATATCTATGAAACTTGACCAAGTATAGCACAGAATACAACATACATTACCCTGTTCAGTCAACTCCTGTGGCCTGGCATCTAATGACAAGCTTAATTTCTGTTTCCAATGTGAGTACGGCAAAAAATACAATTTCCAGATTATACAAATATTTTATCCGACTCCCTAACAAATGTAACCAAGAACAGCTGACATATCTACATGGATGCCTAACAACAATGAGAGAAAATTACTAGGATTGCGAACTGCTCAGCCTTAAAAGTCCATGAAACCCTATTATCTTTGAGGTCATTATAAATAATTAGTTGCAAACCCTATGATGTCGAAACATCACAATGGGAAAAAAAAAAAAAGAAGGGAAGATCCATTTCTCTTCAGCTTTGAGGGGTCATTCTGCTTCCTTTGGGTACCATTGGGCTTCTCTACATCCATAGAGTACAAAGTCCCACTCACTCCCTTATTGCTTCTTTCATCTAAAATTCCAATGCCAACAATAATAGTTTTGCTTTTCAATACATTAACCTTCAGCTTATATTTTCACTATTGAATAACTGGCTTCAGAACCTCTGAGGATTTTGTGGGGTAGTTGTTGGGCTTTTTTGTTGTTGTTTTTCCCCAGTCGTCTACATGGAATCATATGATAGCCATGATGTGACCCTCTTAAGGGATTTAAAAGCAATTCAATGAGCTAATCTCAGTAAACCTAGAATTAAAGTTCTTGTTTCTATATTTCACTTTCAAAATATTTAGAACTTTGACAGATATGACATTATGTTTTCATTAAAACAGCTGATTTCAAAATGCTGCACTGTGCAGAAACGCCATAAACACTTTATGATGAACTGCCACCCTCTTAATTAAAACAATAAATCCAGTACACAATATTTGTGCAGCCTCTGGTCTGACCTTTGCCTCTTGCTATCCACTACCAAGCCGCTGCCTCGTTCTGTACACCAGATGTAGAAGGTTTTAAAACATGATCTGAAAGGCACTAAAGATAAAATAAGAGAAAATGTACCATTACTCTTTGCAGTTATGATTAATTCACTTCATATTTTACAATCTGGTTATGGAGTAAAACTGCAGACTTTACATCAAGTATTTGCCATTCACTATACCTAATGTATAAAAATGCCTGATATTTTAGAAAATGGCATAGTACTAATTCACAACGACCCCATGAAGGACAGGAATAGAAATAATAAAAACAGAGAGTGATTAGCTATCCATTTCATATAATTAACTACCCCCAGTCATCTGATGGTCAGTCTTGGACAATAAATATATCTATTGCAAACCAACTACCTCATGGTTTCTCTTATCTCTCTATTCCAAGATTCCAGATTAAAATATTCCCTTAAATCAATCACATCTGATCCAGGAGCAAAAAGCAAAGGGTATTAATTACAAAGCTGTAATGATAGTAAATTCGTTGTGCTGGCCAGAAGACATCAAGTTAATCGAGGTGCCCTAACAGCTTGAGGGGTGGGGGAAGGGGGCTGGGAGATCTGTTTCTGAATTGGATCTCACATTGTGGTATGAAAAGAGGAATGGGGCATCCGGAAAGGGAGAACTCTACCCTAAAATCCCTCTTCTCAACATGTTCACCAACCCCTTCTTTAGGAAAATTGTCCCCATTTCTCCCCAGTTGCCAATTTGACAGCTGGTTCAACATATCTTGATGGGGAATGGGGGGGAGGGTTGGGGAAAACTAAGTTCTCAAAAGGATAGCCAAGTCCAAGTTCAACCACTCTATAGAAATGTCAGGAGAATAACTGAGGATTTCAGTAACTGCATCTTTCATTTCTTCCATATCCATGCAGGCCATTTAAGATGCCCCTGCAGAGACACTCCAATCCACTCCCCGGGCCCATACCATCTCTCAGCCCATCCTCTCTAAAATATACAGGAAAAACTATATTCAATTTATACATCAAACCACCAGAGATGCAGGGATTTCAGCCCTGGTTCCCTGTCGAGATCTATAGAGATTTTGTAAAGCTTCCCTGTGTGCCTAGTAGAGATTGAGTGCGCCCCAGAGCCCAAGCACTACAATCTCACCTTAGAAGGGGGCCGGGAACAAAGTTAAACAAACCCTGGGGTGGGGAAAGAAACCAAAAACACAGAAAACATAAGAAATCCCTTATTAAATGAGAACTATGCAAATCCCCTAAGCCCTTCCATTTCTGCCACTTCCACTCTGTGCCGTGACAGAACAAAAGCAACATACAAAACTCTGGAGAGCTAAAAGGGGAAAATAACTCCCTTTGCCAGTTCCCTTGGACGAGCTTACAGGCGAGGGTCACAGCTGCTTTCTTCCTTTAAACTCTGACAGACAGGCGCTGGGGCTATTGGAGAAAGAAACTTTAACCTCTCCTCCTCCTTCCACCAAAACATAATTTTCTTGGACATTTGGAGACCCAGATGACAAGAAAACGCGTACTGGAGAGCGCACCAGATTTGGAGTCAAGGAATATGGTTTCGAATCCAGACTCTGCTGTTTGTCACCTGGGTCACGTCACTGCTCCAGGACTCGGTTTCCTCATCTGGAAAATAAGTCTGTAAGCTATCTTCCGGCTCTAAATCTCATGCTTCAAAAAGATATTTTTGGATCATAAGGCAAGCCCTTTCTTCTGTGCCTACTCGAACTTTGCTTCAAATTTAGGTCCTCCCACAGTTCCGCATTAGATAACTTTCCTTAAAGGTCCCTCTCTCATCACTAAAAACGATAAACTCTCCATTAGCTTTTATTATCTGCATGAGCTTACCAAGGGGAACAAAGACCAAGGGAGCCCCTACATAAAACACTTCCTTTTCCTTTGCAAATGGCCCGGAAGCAAGAGATCATTAGGGTGTCTAGTGCCAAGGCAGGCACACTGGTACAGATGCCTTGGCCTGCAGTTTCAGCAACCTTTGTTCTAGCTATCCATTCAGCCCGACTTTCTTCTAACACTACAAAGAAAGGAGCTATGGACTTTGTTCCTAACAAACTGGAAGTTATCCTCATAGTAAGTAGACTAATGAAAAGAGTGCTGGACTTAGAGCCCCTTCTCCTCTGGGGGTCTCAGTTTGTTCATCTGTAAAATGGGGATAGTATTTCTGATTCATTGGAAAACGACTTTTTTGGTTTATTTATTGTATGTATTATAAATCTCACGTGTATTGTATTAGTACTATATAAATGTCCGGGATTATGTTCTTCCTCCTTCTCTGCTGAAGGTTACTTTGTAAAGCACTCATCTGACCCAATGACAGTTCAGCAGAGATGATGTCCATTCTCCAGACCAGAATAGCTCTCTCCCCAAATTCCAGTTTTTCAGCTTTCTAGATTGTAAAGAGGTTGCTTGTCCACATTACTCCCTTGCTCAAAACCTGTCAACCTACAGAATAAAGTTTTAAAATCACAAAAGGATCAAATAATGTCAGGGCTGCAAGGATGTCTAGTCCAATACCCTCAGCTTATAAATGAGGAAACTGAGGTCCAGAGTAGAGAAAAAATTGCTCAAGACTACAAAGCTAATTAACGGCCAAAATTAAAATCTGAATCCCATGCCTCTCCATGCATTGTTCTTTTGACAATCACATTAACACCTGAATGCCCCAGCATTCAGGTTCTTCAGTAATATGGCCCCAGTCTCTCTTCATTTTTATCCCTATTGACCATAGCATGTCATGTGCTTCCTTGCTCTTAGATCCATTCCTCAAGACCCACCCTTTCACCTGAATACCCCCTCCCCTCTCCATCTGCTAAAATTCTAATCCTTGCTCAAGATTCAACTCACTTCCTATAGTGTCCAAGAAGTCTTTCTTCCTTACTCCAGCTCTCAGAGATGTGTCCTTTCATAAAACTCCCATTGCTCTTGCTGCTTTATGCAAGTCAGAAGTTGTCCTGCTTTGTAATTTATTTCCTAATATGTATATCCTTTCTCCTCACAACTAAAGAGTAAGAGAGGGGAACAGGGGAGAAGGAGCAGGGACTGTGACCTATTCATCTTTTCATCCCTCTTCTTTCCCCATCAATTTATTAGCACACAACCATCTTCAAGCATAGTGTATTTTATCAATAATTTTGTTTAATAAAAAAGTTTGTCAATGAGTTTGGTACTTCTAGCTTCAAGGAATGAGGGTGACAGTGGTTCTAACCAACAGGTCTATTCTTTGCCCCAAAGCAGACTACACTAGACATAGTATTTCCATTTGACCAGGAATATCCCCAACAAGTGATCTTCTGGCCTTCATTTGAAATCCTCACTGAGAAGGAACCCACTGCCTCCCAAAGCAATCCATTTCCTTCTGATTCAACATTGATTTGAAATATGCCTGGAGTCAAGCAAAGCAAGTCCATTGTCCTTTCCACTTTATAATCTTTCAGATATTTGAACTCTGCTCACATGCCACAAGCCCTCCAAAGACCTCTTTTCTTGACATTAAACTTAGGGTCATAACATTCAGAAGTGGAAGAAACCTTCGTTTCTTCATGTTCTTCATTTGGTGGGAACTCCAGTTCCTTCACAATGCTTCACACACACACACACACACACACACACACACACACATACACACACACAAGCACCTGTCTTTTCAATTGCCAATGCTCTTCCTCAAATGGAACAATCAGAAGTAAACACATTATTCCAGGAGTGATTAGATCAGGGCATACATAGAGCTGTAGCTTAATCATAATCCTCCTCCCGGACTCTAAGTCTCTATGGATGTGGCTTAAAATAGCTGTTGTTGTTGTTGTTGTTGTTGTTGTTGTTTTTTGTGGGGGGGGATTTGTTGTTGTGGGGTTTTTGTTTTGTCACTCTCTGGACTCCCATTGAGTTTGCAATTCACTAAAAGCCCTGTATCTTTTTCAAATGCACCGTTGTCCAGCCATGCTGTTTCTGTTTCACAGTTGTGCAGCTGATCCCTTGACCTCATGAACTTCATATTTATCCCTATTTGATCATATTACATGTAACCCATGGTGATAACCTGCTAAGATCTCTTTGGGTCCTGATTCTGTTGTCCAGTTTATTAACCATGTCTCCCAGATTTGTGTCAACCATATTTTCCTTCTATACTTTTATCAAGTAATTGGTAAACAATAATAATAATTTTAAAAAATTTAAACAGAGCTAGAGACCTGGCTCATTCCACTAGAAACCTCTCCAAGTTGAAAACAACCTATCATTAGCTACTCTTTGAGTGTAGTTATTCAACTAATTTCAAAACCACCTAACTATGCCATCATATAGCCCATACTTTGCCATTTTGCCTGTAAAGACATGAGAATTTGTCATATCTGGTTAAAATGCAGGAATCGCTGAATCTTTGCTCCAATTTGGGGGGGCAAGAATTCCCTGTTTGACAGGAATCTCTGAAAAGCTAGAAAAAGGGTTTGGCAGAAATCAGATTCTGGTAAATATAAAAACCATATAACAACCTTAACATAAAGATTTTCTTAAATCACATGAAAAAATTTAAATATAGTAGGAAATTAGAGAATAGAGAAGTAACTTTCAAATCTATAGCTAGGAGGAAAATTAATAAACAAAGCAGAGATGTGATTTTAAAAGATAAAACAAAATTTTTGATTACACAAAATTTTAAAAAGACAAAATGTTTGCAACTAGAATTTAAAAAAAACCAACTGTCATATAAGAAAATAATATTCACGTTACAAATCTCTGATAAAGGATTGATATTCAAGATATATAGGAAATCATTACAAGTATCTAAGACCAAGAACTATTCCCTAATAGATGACCAGGGCTTGCTCAGGGTTACACAGCTACCAAGAGTCTGAGGCCAAATTTGAATTTAGGTCCTCCTGTCACCAGAGCTGGTGCTCTCTCAAGTGTGCCAATTAGCTGGCCCAAAGAGAAATTTTCAAAAGAAGAAAAGCAAACTGTCAACAACCATATGAAAGCATGTTTCAAATTACTAATAAAAAGAAAAATGTAAATAATTCTAAAGGTTCCAACTCAGCCACCAGATTGTTTAAAGATGATAAAAAGCAAAAATGGTTTACATTAGAAAAGGTACCAAAAAATAAGGGCAGTAATGCACTGTTGCTGACAGTGTGAATTGGTCCGAATAACTGTCCATCATTTTGGAACCTAGGAAGCCTTTTAGAGACAGGACTTCTAGAATAACCACATATCTGGAAGACTGTGATCTAAGACCAATTTGCTGGAGATAAATGTAGACTATAAAACCAAAGGGAGAGTACTGGTCTTCTGAAAATTGAGGGAATCTTTGATCAGACTAAAACTGAATTCTATTTAAGCATGAGATACCCCTATGTATATAAAGAAAAGAACAGCATAGTGACCCCTGGTGGTAAACACAAAATAGAAAAAAAAAATGATCTGGGGAAGGGTGCCTAGGACTCATGGAAATAGTGACATAATTTGGGCCAACTTCCATAGCAATCTTCCTGCCAAAGCCATTGGACATAAAATTCTAAATGATGTTATATCCCTTACGGGCCTCTAGAATATTGTTGTAGAAGAAATAAATACAATTATGCATTCAAAAAGTGGATAAAGAGCTGGCCTTGAAGCTAGAAAGAACTGGGTTCAGTCCCACAGTATCCTGTGTAACCTGGGAAATTAAGCAATTAAGCAATTAAGATTATAAGTTACAGATAAAGTATTAGTCTATATTGGTACAAAGTTTTTCCTCACAAGGAGCACTGAAATCACAGGTCCACTCCTTATATATTTTTAGAAAATTCAATATACCATATTAGCATATGTTCAGAGGTATTCTGTTAAATGTTTAACAACCAACTTACCAGGGAGAAAAATGCACATGAACCATACTGTTTAGTTTAACCTGCATTCTTAACATTCACTTTTTTAAGTCAGACAACCAACAAAACAATAAGTCATTCCCTGATATTTCTTAGGAGTAAATACAATGAAAAATTTAACAATCTGCTTTCAAGATCATGTACAAGCTAGTTCTAGCACACCCTAAAAAAAATTTTTAAAAAAGGGGGGGGAGAATGGAGTATACCTATGTGTGTATAGTAAAAATATTTTTTCTATAAGCATTTTAAAAACAGGAATCATGTAAACATTCATCAATTGTATGACAGCTCAACAAATTTTGAGATATTACTGCACCACAAGAATTGACAAATATGAAAAATTCAGAGAAACAAAGATTTACATGAAATGATGAAGAGAAAAGTAAAAAGAACCAAGAAAAGAGTTTGCACACTGATAACAGCAATGTGAAAGGAAATAACAACAAAAAGTTAGCTGATCAGTGCAACAATCAACCTTCCTCCAGAAAGTGATCACTTTTCAGAAAAAAAGGCGGTAGATTAAATATATAAATGTGATCACATGTCATATATGTTTCACTTAACTATATTTCATTATTACAAAGGAAATTCCACAAGACAGAGAGAGGGAGGGCTTTTTGAAAAGTAACAATGACCTAAAAATCATTAACATTGTGCATTGATGAAGAAATCCAGATCTACTAAGTCTATAGCATCATCCTGTTCTTCCAACTCAGTAATATTAAGCCTCATGTCAGGAAGATCTGAGTTCAAATTCAGATTCAGACACTTACTAGCTGTATGATCCTAAGCAAATCACTTAAGTTAGGTCTGCCTCAGCTTTCACACCTGCTACATGAGGCTAGTGATTGCACATACCGCCTAGCACTGTTGTGAGCATTGAAGTGAATAATATTTATAAAATGTCTTTAAAACCTTTAAAGATTAGATAAATGTAAGGTATTTCATTAATCTCCTAAAAAAAAGAATAGCATTACTCTTGCTCAAAAAATGCATGCTGGCTCAGGGATCATCACTTTACTTTTAAATATTTACAAAAAGGAAGGAGATCAGACAACAGGTCAAAAGGAAATATACAAGAGTCCCTTTGCTGATACCAAGGGCAGGACTATGTTGCATTGCCTATACTTAAATCCAGGTCACAGTCCCAATGTGAGGAAGAGTATAAGCATAGCAGACTTTTTAACCCTGGAACCTGCAAACTCTGCAAACTCGGACAAAAAATACCAAAGAAAATAGCACCTTAAAAACAGAATAAACCAAATGGTAAAAGAGGCACAAAAACCCAATGAAGAGAAAAAGAATACCTTGAAAAGCAAGTGAAACTAATAAGTTTATGATAAATCAAGAAACAATCAAACAAAATATTTTTTAAAATGAAAAATGAAAAAAGAAGACATGAAATATTTTATTGGAAAAAAAAATTTTGACCTGAAAAATAGATCTAGGAGAGATAATTTAAGAATTCTTAGACTATCTGAAAGCTATGATCAAAAAAAGAGCCTAGACATTGTCTTTCAAGAAATGATCAAGGAAAACTATCCTGATATTCTACAACCAGAGGGTAAAATATAAATTGAAAGAACCAACTGATCATTTCCTGAAAGAGTCCCCAAAATATTGTAGCCAAGTTCTAGATTTCCCAGATCAAGAAGAAAATACTATAAGCAGCCAAAAAGAAATAATTCAAATATGGTGGAGCCATAGTCAGTAAAACACAAGCTTAGTAACTTCTACATTAAAGAATAGAAGGGCTTGGAATAAAAAAAGGTAAGATTACAACCAAAAATCACCTACCTAGCAAAACTAAGTATAATCTTGCCAGGGAAAATATGGATATTCAAAGAAATAGAGAATTTTCAAGTATTCCTGATGAAAACACCAGAGCTGAATTAGAAAATTTGATTTTCAAATACAAGATACAAATGAAGCATAAAAAAGGTTAAAGGAAAGCAAATTAACAAGGGACTCATTAATATTGTTAAACTGTATTCCTATATAGGAAAATGATATGTGTAATTCCCAAAATATTTCTCATCATAGGGTAATTAGAAGGAATAAACAGACAGAAAGTAAGAGGGAGAAGGATATGATGATAGGATTATCTAAAAAAATAAAATTAGGGGATGAGAAAGAAGAAATCACAGAGATAAGGGGAAAGGGAGAGATAGAATAGGATAAATTATCTGACATAAAAGAGAGATTTTAAAATAGAGGGGGAAATGGGAAAAGCAAAGATGGAAACACATGAACTTACTCTCATCAGAATTGGCTCAAAGAAGGAATAATATACACACTTATTTGGGTGCAGAAATCTATATTACCATACAAGAAAGTAGGAAAAGAGGGAGATAAGAGAAGATACGAAAGCTGATAGAAAGGATGACAGTCTGGTGGAGTAAAAGTCAGAAGCAAAACACTTTTAAAAATGGACAGGATAAAAAGAGAGAGTATGTAGAATAAACAGAGGGAAAACAAGATGAAGGGAAGTACATGGTTGATAATCATCACTGTGAAAAAAAATTTACAGTGAATTTCCCTGATAAAGACTTCATTTTTCAAACATATGGAAAACTGAGTCAGATTTATAGAAATAACATCCATTCCTCAACTGAAAAATTGTCAAAGGATATGAACAGGTAGTTTTCACACAAAGTAATTAAAGGTATAGTCATATTTTTTAAAATGTTCTAAATCACTATTGATGAGAGAAATGCAAATTAAAATAACTGAGCAACCTTATACCTGTCATATTGTTTAAAATGACAGAAAATGAAAATGACAAATGTCAAAAGGGATATAGGAAAATCAAAATACTAATGTCTCATTGATGAAATTATATAATTATTACCATAGTAGAGAGAAATTTGGAACTATGACCAAAGAGCAATTTTAGATCTGTATCTCAAAGAGATAAAAAAAAAAAGGAAAAAAAAAACCTATGTGTACAAAAATATTTATAGTAGCTCTTTTAGTGGTGGCAAATAATTGGACATTGAAGAGATGTCCATCAATTAGAGAATGACTCAGCAAGTTGTTGTATATGATTGTGATGGAATACTACTGTGCTTTAAGAAATGAGGAGCAGGATCTTTTTCTGAGAGCAGAGAAAAATCATGAAAATATTTGCATGAACTGATGCAAAGTGAAATGAGCAGAACCAGGAGAATATTGTACACAGTAGCAGTAATATTGTATAAGGATCTATTATAAAGAATGATTCTCAGCAATACAATGATCAAAGACAATTTTGTAGGACTTATGGTGAAAGACACTGTCTATTTCCGGAGAAAAAATTGGTAGAGCTCACAGCAAATCAAAGATACTTATTCTTTATTTTTTTTTTTAGGGGGGGAAGTATATATGTCTTCTTTTACAGAATAATTTACATAGAAACAGGTTTTACGTGAATACACATGTATAACCTATGTCAAATTAGTTGTGTTTTCAATGAAAGGAAGGAAACAAGCAAAAGAATTTGGAACTGAAAAAATTGAAAAAGTTGTTAAAATTGTTTTTTACATGTAATTGGGAAAAAATAAAATATTAAATAAGATTTTTTAAATTGCTCACAAACCATCCCTTTAATTTGCACATTCTTGAGTCTTGGCAGAAAAAGTCATCAAGTTCACCAGAATTTACTAAAGACTTATCTTCTTTCAATTTTTGAAAATCAGAACAACATTTGTCCATCTCCAGTCCATTGACATCATCCCCGTTTTCCAATTTGTCATGGATTGTTGACAGAGAATGAGCAGTCATATAAAGCAGAGTCTAGAGTACCTCAGTTCAAATTCCAGCTCACTCCCAGATTATTCCTTCCATAACCTTAGGTGAGCTAAACCTCCCTGGGGAAAAGTTTCCTCATCTGTAAAATTAGGGGATTGAACTAAACGGCCTCTGAGTCTCTTTTAGCTCTAGACCTATACTCCCATATCTGCCAACCTTCCTCTAGATTAGAATACACTCCTCTGGCCTCGTTTACCTGAACACCCTCTGGCCATCCTGCTACATTATTTTTCTAAAACAAGAATAGAACTTTTAGTTTTAATTCTGACCCCTCCCCCCCATGACTATGATATAAATGGCTAATGACTGTCCTTAGTGTGCTGGTGGCGGTTGGGAGAGACCTTGGGAGCAGTAGTGTCATGGCACAAAGGGTGTTGGCCATCACTTGCTCTCTTTATTCCCCAAATATCCTCTCTTACTCTTTGATTCAGCCCTGGTTTCCTTTCCAATCATTCTAGAAATCTCCTCTATACCCACTTTCTCCAGGCTTTCCTGTAGGTTAGCTCTGAGCTAGTTCCCACTGAGCTATGAACACCCACCAGTTTCAGAGATTCCCTTTTCTCCCCCAGGGACATTTGCACTTGAATATTGGGGGGAAGGGAGGAGGTGCTGCTGAAAATCCAAAGGAATGAATTTCTCAGGCTGAAATTTAAATGCCTAAAAATGTTTTGAGGGTGAGAGAGGCTTTCCAAGACTGGTGGTGGTAACTGCACAGCCGGTCACAGGCAGCATGTGGAAGCCCGAGCTGATGGCTCGGTGTGTCCGGCGACTGCTGGGGGCCCATCCACACAAACAAAGGGAAGAGCTTGCAGTCTCTCCTGCTCACCCCCAGCTGCACCTCGGCTTCTGCAGAGCGTGCAGGGAGCAAGCTGCAGGCAGGCTTCTCCAGCAGCCCAGGGTGCATTTTACAAGGGGACAAATGGATCATTTCACTTTCCAAAATATCCTTTCAGGAATACTCCCAGTCAGCGCCATAAAAGAAGGTTTAGAACCAGAAACTTTTACTGGCGTTTTTATCTCCGAGAGTGTCTGCTGAGTTTTACTTTCCTTTGGGGGTATCTGATAGGATATGGGCCAAGAGGGAAAAGGCCTTTCGTTAAAAGCAGGAAGACGAGAGCAGCAGGGAAATAAGCAGAAGTCTTTTTTCTCTGGTTTTCAAATTATTTTTAAAAACACACACACATATTTCTTATTGTCCTCTCTGAGAGCAGCCAGCATTTAAAATTTAAATGCCCTCTAGTGGCTGGCAGCAGAGTTCTGAGTCCCGCTCTAGTGACAACATCAAAGCCACCAAATGGCCTGGATTGGCAAACATTATTGTTAAACCGTTCCTTCCATCCCCGAGCTCCTGCCTCGCCCACTTGTCTCAGCTGACCCAGGGCAGACCCTACCCTACCCGAACAAGCCAGACATATACACACAAAGGTAGACCCACAGACCCATGCACAGGTACACATTCTCAGACCCAGGCGGACACAGTCCAAATAAAGGGATAATTCAGATTATGTTGTCTTCTTGATCCTAGAAATTTACAGTTCCAGCCTTAAGGAAATGACCCTGAACAGAACCTTTAACCTCTTGCTCAGCTACAACTTCAGTCACTCATTTTTTCTGAAAACATGAAGAACTTTCTAAATATGTCATTTCCTCTCCTTGGTTTTTTACCCACACCTACAACTGCCCCCAGGAAAACTTCCTAATTTGCTCACAATCAGGGCTTTCCCAAAAGGGGTCCCTAGCTTTCATACAAGCACTCAAGGTACTGAATGTATTGGATACAGGACAGTCTTTATTTTATCCACATGGAAATGCACAGAGCAAAAAAAAAAAAGGACTAACAAGACCCCATACAGAAAATACATAAAAGACTCAAATGCCCTCCCCTATTATTTTATTTGAATTAATATAATATCTGGTTGGCTGACAAAAGTAAACCCATTAGTGGGCATTTGCATGCTGTAGTTTTGTATGGATGCTGATGGACAACATGCCTAAAACCTGAGATATGTTTTTGTTTGCTTTTTTGGTTTTCTGGCAGCTCATGTGTTAGAAGGGCTGCAGGTTTAACATAAGTAAAAGAATCAGGATTTGTACCCAGCCTATCTCCCTGAAAATCTAATACCTTTTCACTATACCCTGACCAACAAGGAAATTTTCAGTTCTCAAATAACTTATTTAATTCAAAGAATAGTTAGTAACCACCTAGTGTATATAATGACATTATCCTTTATATGTTGTCATGGGAGAGTATATCCATAAACTGTCCTCTTTCACAGAAAGGGTGAAGGTTGGGGCAGGACTCTGGAAGTAGAACTGGATGCAAAGGGTAAGGAAGGCACAGAAAACTTTAAAAAGATGGGAAAATTATGCAAAAAAGTGACTACAATGATAGTGCCCTTGGATTTATAATCTTATTGATTACAATCCAAGAAAGTCATTGATTGGGGGGGAAGTCCCCCATGTATACTGAAATATTTATAGCAGCACTTTTGGGGATAACAAAGAATTGGAAACAAAGAATATGCCTATAGACTGGGAAATGGCTCAACAAATTGTGGTACATGAATATAATTGGAAATTATTGTGCTGTAAGAAATGATAAATATGATTAACACAAAGAATCATGGAAAGAGCTATATGCACTGACGCAGAGTAAAGTAAATAAAGTTAGGAAAACAATATACACAATTGCTACAATAATGTAAATGGAAAGAACAATTGCACACCCCAAAATCAAAAGTAAATGTTGGAAAAAAATATAAAGAACAATGACTTAAAAGGAGAGAATGAAAGGACCCTTCTAACCTACCCCTCCACAAAGAAAGGAAATCCACAGGTAAAGCACATTGCATACGGTTAGAGACTTTTTCAATAAATTGATTGATTATCCTGATTTTTTTTCTATTTTTTTCTTCTTTATTTATGTCTCTAAAAAATACTACTTGTTATAAAAAAATTGATCTCTGAGAGAGGAAGTGAGGTGGATCAATCAATCAATAAACATTTATTAAGCACTGTGACTGGCAGACTATTGTAATAGTCTTGACATGAGGTGATAAAGGCTTGAGCTAGATTGGTAGCATTGTCAAAGGAGAGAAGGGAGCATATTTGAGCAATGTTACAAAAATAAAATAGACAGGTCTTGGCAAGAACCTGGATATTGAAAGTGAGAGATGGTGAGGAATCCAGGATGATACCTAGATTGTGAGTATAGGAGACTGGAAGGATATTGAGGAAATTAGTTTAAAAAAAAAATCATTAAAAAAGGAAATTTGGGCTTTTTGTTGTTGTTGTTGTTGTTTTTTAAAGAAAGATAAGGAGACTCCAAATCAGTTAATCAACAGCATTTTAAAATACCTACTGTTTTCCAGGGCACTGTGTTAGGCACTGAGATTACAAATACAAACACTCTAGTCTTATTTCTAACAGTCTATTTGATATCTCCACCTGAATGTCCCAGAGAAATCTCAAACTTAACACCTCCAAAACCCAACTCTATTTCCCCTAAAATCATCCAGCTTCCTATTTTCCCTATTTCTGTTGCAGATACTACCATTCTTCTAGTCACCTATGTTCATAATCTACAAGTCATCCTCCATTTTTTATTTTCTCTCTTCACCCATGTCCAATCAATTACTGTCTTTTCAATTCTGTTTTTTCAATATTTCTTCCATCCTTCTCTTTCTTTATTTATACTACAACCATCTTGGTGCAGGCCTTTATCATTTCTGACCTGGATTATTGCCATAACCTTCTAATAAAACTCCTTTTACCTGAAATCCAATCTCTCCAATACATTCTCACCACAATTGCCAAATTGGTATTTGTACAGATCAGACCTTGTCACTGTACTGTTAAAGAAGTTTCAATAGTTCCCCTTTGCCTCTAAGTTATTTAAAATTCAATATACTACAGCTAACCTCTCCAAGCCCATTATTTGTTATTCCCCCTCAAGCACTCCGTGTACCAAGTATCCTAACGTATTTGCTATTCCCCATCTCTATAATTCCCCATGTCCATTTCTGTGCCCTAGCTATTCCTTAGGGCAGAAAGAATTTAGGTCCTCAGACTCCTAAGTCATAGAATAAAAGAATACAATTCTAAATTTCTGATAAAGTACTTGAGGAAAGATATCAAAACCCTCCACTAACTTTGTCTTTTCAAGGTAAAACACCATCAGTTCCTTCAACAGCCATAATGCATGGACTCTAGGTCTTTCATTAGCCTGGTTGCCCTTCCTTAGATATTATAAAGCTCAATATTTTTCTTAGTGGACATGTGATTTCATGGTGCATGGAACTCCCAAGAAGGTCATTCCCTTAGCCAGCACAGATATCCTCTTGCTCCATAGGCTAAGAGATATACATTCAGTATGTGTCAAAGGACTTGAAATAAAGTTTTCCTGATTCTAAGGCCAGTACTCTGTGCTAGGCCACATAACACACAGTGCTTAGCACAATTCTTCCTAAATTGTGGTGCCCGGAACAATAACTCCAGATTTATACTGAAAAGAGTTTCCTTTATCTCTTCACTCTGGGATATCAGAAAGACCAGATCTAGAAACATCAGGATCTCCTTGGGAACAAGGGAAAGGGGAAAAGCTACCTGGACTTAGGAGAGTGGTCAATCTGTCCTTCTCTCTTACTTATTCTGGCTCAATATTTGGGCTAATAGAGAGCTGAAATCCAAGACCATTTCATCATAGGCTCATAGATTTAGAACTGAACATGATCTTAGTAGTCACCTAGTCCTTCCACTTCCCATTGAAGAGATGAGGTATTTAAGACTCAGGTTAAGAGATTTGCCTAAAGTCCCATAAATAATTAAGCAGTAGAGCCAGATTCGAAGCCAGTTTCTTTGGTTCCAGAACCTTTTCTACTATATTAGGTGGCCTCTGTAGCCGCTGGTATTTCAGGAAGTCTCTCCAAGCATCTTCCCTCCATGGAATTACTAGCCAATGCTGGCCAGAAGGATCAGTCTTCTTCCTCTCTCTTCTGTTTCTTATTCTCCTTTCATTCCCCTCCACCAACACTCCCCCATAGGAGGGAGAAAGATCTGGCATGTGGCTTCCATACAAGCACAATCTAAGTCAGCTTCAGGAAGGAATTCTACCTCCCAAATACGCCTAGTCTTCTCTCACTCCCAGATCACGCTTTGGCAGAATATTTTCCAATTCAGCATAATGAGGAAAATTCCCTTCCCTTCCCCAGCCAGGAAGTCTATTCAAAGGAACCAGTTGGTTTTGATCAGGATCCTGATGTACCACCAACACCCCAGCAAACAGTCCACTCCAACAACACAGTTCAGGGTGGGAGGTAGCTGAGACTGAAAGGTCAGGTTTACATGGAATGGTCTGGTGGTTGTGACAATGTGATCTATAAAGATCAGCCAGAAAAAGCCAGAGATAAAAAATATCTCTGATCTGTCAATACAACCATTAAAAGATAAATACCAAGTAGTCAATTGCCAGTCAATACAGTTATTCTGTGTCTACTGTGTACCAAGCACCATGCTAAATGACAGGACATAGGCAAAGACCCTTTTGTCAAGAAGCTCACAGTCTAATGGGAGAAAACAACAGACATAAAGAATAAATTGGAGGTAACATCAGAGGGAAAACACTAAGATTAAAGAGAACTGGGAAAGGCTTCTCACAGAAAGTGGGATTTTAGATGGGAATTGAAGGAATCCAGAAGGCAGAGAGGAAGAGAAAGAGTATTTCAGGCATGCAGGAGGGCCAAAAAAAATACCCAGATCAGAAAATGGAGCGGCTTATGCGAGTAGTGCAAAGAGACCAATGTGACTGGACTGCAGAGTACACAGGGCAGTGATGGAGGTCAGATTATGAAGGACTTGAAAAGCCAAACAGATTTTACATTTAGTTCTGGTGGTGGCAGGGAGCCCCTGGAGTTGATTAAATGAAAAGGGGGGTAGAGTAATGCAGAATGTGGTGGTATAATCAGACCTGTGCTTTATGAAGATCGCTTTGACAGCTTAAGTGAAAGATGGATCAGAGTGGGCAGATACTTAAGTCAGGGAAACAACCACAGATTATTGCAATAATTCAGGTGTCAGGTGATAAGGGTCTGGAGGAGTCAGAGTGTCAGAGGAGAAAAGAGGGTGTATCTGAGAGATGTTACAAAGGTAGAAATTCTAGGAGTTGACAAATAATTGAATGGAAGGAAGAAGGGAGATAGATTGAGGACACAGTTGATTTTCAGCCTGGGTGGGTGGAAGGACAGTACTACTCTGGACGTAATAGGGAAGTTAGGGAAAAGAGAGGATTTAGGGAGAAAGAGCATGAGTTCAGTTTTAGACACAATGATTATAAAATATCTACAGGACCAGCTCAAGATTTCAAATAGGCAGCTGAAGAGTTGAGATCAGAGATCAGGAGAGAGGTTAGATAGGGTCTAGACAAAGAGATTTGAGAGTCATCTGCATAAATATGATCTTTTTTAATTGAAGATTTTTATTTTCAAAATACATGCAAGGATAACATTGACCTTTGAAAAACCTTGGTTCCAATTTTCCCCCCTTTCCCCCCGCATTCCCTCCCCTACATGGCAAATAATCCAATACATGTTAAATATGGTAAAAATATATGTTGAATCCAATATAGGCATACATATTTATACAATTATCTTCCTGCACAAGAAAAATCAGATCAGAAAAGAAAAAATGAGAAAGAAAATAAAATTCAAGCAAACCACAACAAAAAGAGTGAAAATGCTTGCATAGATATGATCACTGAAACAATGGGAGCTAATGAGATCATAAAGTGAAAAAGCATAGAGGGAGAAGAGAAGAGGGCCCAGGATAAAGCTTTGGGGTACTGCTACTTAGCAAGTAGCTAAAACATGGATGAAGATCCAGCAAAGGAGATAGAGAAAGAATGGGTATATGTGCAGAAGAACCGAAAGAAAGAGCAGTGCCATAAAACCTAGAGATAAGAGAGTATCAAGAACAAAATAAGAACAAAATACCAAAGATTGCAGGAAGAAAAGAAAGAAGGAAGGAAGGAAGGAAGGAAGGAAGGAAGGAAGGAAGGAAGGAAGGAAGGAAGGAAGGAAGGAAGGAAGGAAGGAAGGAAGAAAGGAAAATAAAAGGAAAAAAAGGCAGTCAAGGAAGAAGGAAGGGAGGGAGGACGGGAGCAAGGGAAAAAGGGAAAGAAGGAAGAAAGGGAGGGAGGGAAGAAGGAAGTAAAAGAAAGAAGATAGGAAGGAAGAAGCGAGAGGAAGGAAGGCAGGAAGGGAAGAAAAGCAAAAGGGAAAAAGGCTGTCAAGGAAGAAGGAAGGGAGGGAGGATGGGAGCAAGGAAAAAAGGAAAGAAGGGAGAAAGGAAGGGAGGAAGGGAGGAAGAAAGGAAAAGAAAGAAGAAAGAGAAAGAAAAATAAAGTAGTAGGAAAGAAAGAATGAATGAACAAATGAAAGAAAAAAAGAAAGATTTGCTTACAGTAAAAAAAAAAAAGGAAAGATTTCTATTGTGTACCCTTCCTTCCATAAAATTTCCCATATTGGGTTGGGTCTGTGGGGATCCTGTTTAAAAGAAAAAAAGAATAATAGAGGTCATGTATACAAAAATATCCATAGCAGCATGTTCTTTTTATAATAAAAGCTAAAAACAAAATATGTATCCTATAATTGATGAATGGCTGAATAAAGTATAATATTGGATATAATTAAGTATTATTGCACTGTAAGGGATGACAAATATAAAGAATTCAAGGAAACATGGCAGTGTGTACAAAGTAGTATAGCATGAGAAAAGAAAATTCCAGAGAGCAACTTATATAACTACTAAAACAATGTAAATAAAAACAACATTTAGAGATAACAAAACATGGGTCAAACATAAAGGGAAGTATTGATGCTGCACTATCAAAGTTAAAGTATTCATTCTTCCTTTCTGCCAATAATCAGCAAGGTACAGAAGTAGAATAAAGTTTTTTCAATCACAATTATGCTATTAGGTAGTTTTGCTTAATTTTCCCAAAATTATAGTAGATGAAGGGAGCAGCAAATTCACACAGTGGATAGAGTGCATGAGTTCAAATCTGGTCATTCATATTAGGAAGTATCTGAACAGCATAGTAGATAGCATGATGGACCTGGAGTTGGGAAGATCAGAGTTCAAATTAAACCTCAGAAACTTGTTAGTTGCTGTGTGACCCTGTACAAATCACTTGATCTATCTGTCTCAGTTTCCTCTTTTGTGAAACTGTGATAATTATACCACTTACCTCTAAGGTAAATCTCTGGATAAAATTTGATAATATTTTTCAAGCTCAAAAACCTTAAAGCAATGTATAAATGCTAGTTATTATTTGGGGGAGGAGGAAGTCTCCTGCTGTACAAAGAATAAGACAAATTCCCCAAACTTCTCATGGCCTCGGAATTTGAGGTGCTTCATTTTCTTTAGTTTCAACATATTCCTTCCTCTTGGATTGCCCTATGCAGGTAAATTTTTCTTCCAGAGGAAGGCATAATTGATGTACTATCAAGTACAGAGGTGAGCTCACAGAACAAGAGCCAAGCAGCAAAAAGTGAAGAGTTACAGAGGACAGCACCAGCATCTGAGACAACAATGGAAGCAACAAGCTCTCAGCTTACTCATTTGATTTCTATTTCATCTTTATTTTACCTAATTTATTTTTCTTTGTGAAAAGGCCTCCCCCCTCTTTGTGTGTCAAAGGGTTTTAAACTCAGCAAACCCAGCTAGGCTTGAGAAAAAACTGAGAATATAGCTGAATTGATTTAAAGAATAAAGATAGTTTTGCCCCAACTCAATGTGAGGAGCTGCCATAGAGAAAGAAGTGAAGGATAAGGGTAATGGATGATGTAAACCTTTCTTCTTAGTTCTGAATATAATTCCTGAGAAAAAGTAAATATCCCTCCTTATTAGTCATTATGAAATTTCCAAAGGGTATCAGGTAGGTTCACAATGGTTGAGCTCTGAGGCAGCATGGGGTGGTAGAAAGAACACTGGACTTGGAATCAGAAGATTGGGATTTAAATCCTGGATAAATATCTGAACCTGTTTCCTCATCTGTTAAGATTGAATTATAATACTTATTCTATCTGTTTTATAGGTTGTTGTGAGAGCCTAAAATGAGGGAAATGGGTATATTGTCCAAAGTCAAATATGGAATTCTAGCCCCTAGGATAAATTCAGTGACAGGGAAGAAGAGTAAAAAAAAAAAATCCTCTATACTGTGACTGGAAAACTCTCCTCTCTCCAAGTTCCTGTGATTTGGGGGGTCATAGTTGGTGTAGACAAAACTTACCTCCTTCCCCTGATACTTCATGATTTTTAATCCTATGCACCTCAACCATATTGTGGCAAGAAAATTTCTGGCTCAGGTCTCCTCTTGCTGCCACTATGATAAGAGAAAGCCTGTGATAGGAAAGAAACTCTGGCTCAGACTTCCTACCACCACTATGATTAGAAGAGGACACTAATCTCTATTTTTGAGCTTCCAGACATTGTTCCTGGAAGTTCTAAAGTCATAGCACCTGTGAAATCAAGCCTGGGAAAGAAGCCACAGCTCCTGCTTTGACCCTGGCAGATGTCCAATCTTCCCCCTTCTGTTGCTTATTCCCAGACATA
This sequence comes from Myrmecobius fasciatus, assembly GCA_023553655.1. Taxonomy (NCBI): domain Eukaryota; kingdom Metazoa; phylum Chordata; class Mammalia; order Dasyuromorphia; family Myrmecobiidae; genus Myrmecobius; species Myrmecobius fasciatus. The sequence goes on from JAJPUD010011923.1 coordinate 21,101, forward strand.
TATGCCCTTATCTTCTCCTGCTTTCTGTAAAATTCCACTTTTCTGTGATGTTTATATATTCATATTCTATATAAAATTGCTAAAGCTGATGCTCTAAGGCTTTCTGACTTTTCATACAGATGAACCTGAGATTTGGATTAAATAAAATCTACAGATAATTATCTCTGCGTGTTGATTCCATTATTGGCAGCAATAACTAATCAATCGATTGGATTAATTTGAGTTTATAACAATGCTACTCTAAATATTCATTCCTGCTCTGCCCTCCTTTTCTATTATTTCCTGATGAACCCTCTTCTATCCTTAAAAAACTTCCATATCTTAGTCTTTTTCTTCTCGTGTTTCCATTATCTTCCGGTACTCATGAAAACCAAACTCAGACAAAAAGTTGTCATTTCCACAACTACCATCTCCAGATGTTATATCTTCTTTCATGTCCCTGTTTTTGTCCCTTTTCTCTCCTCCTCTCATATCTGCCGTGAAGAACCCAGTGGTCTTGATCTTTCTAAAAGCTTCATTTCTCCTGACCCCTGAAGAAATATTGACCAATGGAAGAATATTAAGCATGAAGATTATGGTCTCCAGACTAAAAGGAGGAAGCAGAAGTCACTTGAGAGGAAATGCCCCTCACACACATACCACATTTCATCCCCTTTCAATAAACCCCAGATTACCTAACCTAGTTACAATTCTGATAAAGTGTTTTGTAACGACAAAAATGATATTTTTTTTGAAGTTACTTTTGGACAAGTTGATAATATGAAAAGGGTACTGGATTTGGATTGAGAAAACCTGGGCATGGATCATAGCTCTTAATATTTACTAATTGGATAACCATGGAAAGATTATTACCTATCTAAGTCTTAGTTTCTTTCTCTTTAAAATGGGGAAAACAATATTCTCACTAACAACCCTCTAACATTGTTATAAGGCTTAAATTTCTAAATAAATGGGGATTATCATAACTATTGATTCAGCACCTTAAATTCCATTTCTGAATCAATTTATCACTCTATAACAAAATAGCAGTTTACAAAATTTTTAAATGGCTATCTCTTCTTTCCCAACTCCAGTGGACTCCTCCAAAACTTTATTGTGACAGGAGGTGACTCTCAGTTCTCAAGAACTATGGAGAAAAAGGATAAGTCTTGACAGGTTAGGCAAGAAAAGCTTCAAGTGAAGGATGACATACCTGTCATTTGAGAACTAATTTAGATAAACTCAGAAAAGCTCATCAAATCAGCTGTTTGTCAGGGTAATTAATTTTTTTTTGATCAACAACTCATGAAGGCCATTGATTATGACATAAAAGAATCATGTTATGCACCAATGACAGACGTGCTGCACATATCAATCATAGTTTTTGAAGTATTTCTTCTTCAATTTTATTTTTAATGAAATATCAAGTTTTAACAATATTTTAATAGTCTGGGAAATATTCACAAAGATTATAAAAACTGGTTATGGTGAGAAAGCCTAAGGTTGACAGAAATACTAATAACTCATATATTACCATCCACAAATAACTTCTCAGTCCCACTCAAGGATCCCAATCTCATTTGCGTCCCAAGGAATGATTTCCAAGGACAAAAAAATTAAAAGCTCCTCTTCTGCTATGTTGTTTCTCAGAGTTCTTACAAAAATTACCTTTGGATAATGAAAACTGTGGTAGGAACAATATCTTATAAGAGTTCTGCTCTTCCTCTTCCTCTAAAATGGATTTGGAAAATGCTAGGAAAAGATGACAGAGATTGCAAAGCTCACAATATATCTGTCTCTCTCTTGACATATGATGGTAACTTGCTGGTCACCTAGAGACATAAAAGGTCTCATCGAAGAAGGGTCCCTTCTCACTTGGTCAATGTCTAAAGTCCATGCAGGTAAATCTCATCTTTTCCTGTTTATATGGAGCCAAAAGAGCCTGTGTCTATAGAAAAAAACTAAGTATTACTGTATCCTTTTGTTTTCACTTTATAGTATCTTTTTTCTAATTACATATAAGGATAGTATTCAACATTTATTTCAAATTTTTTCTCTCTCTCCCTCCTTATCTCCCCCCTCCACCAGACAACAAGCAATTTGATAGAGGTTATACATGTACAATCATTTTAAACATATTTCTATATTAGTCATGTTATGAAAGAAAAATCAGAACAAAAGGGGAAAACCATGATTTTAAAAAAAGCAAACAAAAAAAGATGAAAAAAGAATGCTTCAATCCATACTCAGTCTCCATCATTCTCTCTCTGGATGAGGATGGCATTTTCCATCTCAAATCTATTGGAATTGTCTTGGATCATTGCATTGTTGAGAAGAGTTAAATCTATCATAGTTGATCATCTTATAATCTTGCTGTTACTGTGTGGTGTTCTCTTGGTTCTGCTCACTTCACTCAGCATCAGTTCATGTAAGTCTTTCCAGGCTTTTCTGCAATCAGCCTGTTGATCATTTATGATAGAAAAACAATACTCTATTACATTCATATATCATAACTTATTCAACCATTCCCCAATATCCACTCAATTTCCAGTTCCTTGCCACCATAAAAAGAGCTGCTACAAACATTTTTGCACATGTGGGGCCTTTTCCCTCTTTTATTATTCTTTGGGATTCTTTCGGTAGTGACACTGCTGGATCAAAGGGTGCACACAGTTTTATGGCCCTTGTGCATAGTTCCAAAGTGTTATACAGAATGGCTGGATCAGTACACAACTCCACCAAAAATGCTTTAGTGTTCCAGTTTTGACACATCTCCTCCAACACTTATCATTATCTTTTCCTGTCATTTTAGCCAATCTGATAGGATTGTTGTTTTAATTTGCATTTCTCTAATCAAGAGTGAATTGGAGTATTTTTTCATATGACTATGAATGATTTTAATTTTTGCAAATTTGCAAATTATCTAGAATAATATTTTTAAATATATAAAACAAAAAACAAACAAAAAAAAGCATAGGATTGTAAAAGGCATCAATAATATTAAAATAAAGGTGAGATTTTCTTCCTCATCCAAAATCACAGAAAACCTGAAAGGTATTTATGGACCAGGTTAAAAACCTCTGCTCTAAGATTATAAAATTGCAGAACAAGTGCCAATTTGCACTGGCAAAGGGAGTTTCTGGCAGGCAGTTAACACCTAGACTGATGAAATCACTGGTCAAAACAAAACAAAAAACAAAAACTAAGCACATTTTCTGTGCTAGGCACTTGGTGACATAGAATAAAACTACAAGTTTTTAAGAAGCTCTAATTCTACTAGGGAAAGAAAGGAGTTAAACATAAATACAAGTAAATAAATGCAAAATAATTTCAAAAGGTAGAATACTTGATTGACGTAAGGTTTTCCACTAACAATACAGAGCCTATATACTCTCCCGCTAGATGCCTTTTCTTTTACTTTAACATAAACACACAGAAATCTCTCTTCCCCAAGATGATGTGCTAACCTAGGCTGAACCCCATGTCTCACAAACTTTTTAAAAATTAGTTGCCTTTTGATTATCAGACTGTATTTTTCTTTTTAGATTTATTGATTGATTTCTTTTAGTCTGGTTAAAAATTGAAGTGAAACCCAGGACACGGGATATTGCCAGATAGCAACCGACAGGGAATGACAGTCTTTATTCTATAGTTAATAATAAGGTTAAAGGCAGCTGAGGAACTTGGGGGCTTCACTGTTTTCTTTTAAGTCCTTGGACAACACTGCTAAGAAAATTCTCTTTCCCTCCCTACCTGCTGACTTGGAAGAGCATTTTCTATCTTCACATTTGATTCTGAATTAAATCTGCTAGACTGAAACTTCTCCCTTCCACTGAAATTCTCATTTGTTTTTTAATTAATAATTTGCTCTTATTTGTAGACTTTGAACTAGACTAGCTTTCGGTTTAACTCTTGACTAGAATCAATTCTTGCCAAACCCAATCAGCGAATGGGAGTAACAGGGACAGCAAGGAATTACTTGACAGTAATAGTTAAATTGGACCCATACTCCTGTTACAAACTTTGGCTTTCATTCCTAAGTCTGTCAAAGATTCACCCTTTCTGATCCACATATCTCTGCTTCTAGACTCAATAAATTGTTTTGAAACGGCACTACCTCCCCCATAAATCTATAGCATTGCAAGAATATTAAAACTGCTTGCTGCCTTCTCGTACTGCACATATCCTCAACATGTGTTATGAAATGTGGAGCCCAACAAACACAGGTTGTAACTTTAAAAGCACGAAAATCAGGAAAGGGAACATTTCAGATTCTCATAGCAACATTAACTCATTCACTTTGCACATATGGGGTATTTTGGATACTAGTAGGTCTTCTCTATATATATAACTTATTATACAGTAGGTGCAACTTGGGAGAATTGATGTTGCTATAGGAACACTGATCAAGGCTAGCTTCCATAGTGAAAAGGGAAAACGAACTTTTCCACATTTCCTCACTCATTCACTTCAGTGTTCAAGTTTAAAGGAAGAGGAAAGTGCAAATGAGTCAGAGTGTAAACCCCACTACAGGGGCTCTCTTTTAGAGGAAAGACAAATATTTCTGCCTTCTGAACTTATAGAATATAGAATCTTGCCAAGGAAAGAGAGAAGCAAATCCGAGGCATTGGTACACTGAGAAAACATTTTCTTTTATTGCTGCCAGCCGACTGGGAGTTAAGTCCCACTACTGTTTTGTAGAAGACACATGACCCCCAAGGCCTTAACCTGCTGAAGCAAATAGCAATTCTTTTTGCTCAGGTCTTTTCTTAGACTAGGAAAATGAGAGTCCTGATATTCCCTACCCCATTCAGTCTGAATCCAGAGGCTTGTGTTCAGTCCTGGGAACCATATTTTAAGAAAGATTTTTTATGGGATAGAGAATGTCCAGATAAAGTCAGGGGAGGAAGAGCATTGAGTTTCATGACATCTCTAGTCATCTTGATCCCTATCTTGTCACTGGACCCAGATGGCTCTGGAGGGGAAAGTGAGGTGGGTGACCTTGCACAGTCCTCCCTCACTTACATCCAATTCACATACATCTAATTCACATCGCCTCCCTGATGTCATGGTCTTTTTTCAGAACGAAAAACAAACAGCAACAACAACAATAAAGAGACTGACAGAAATGGAGGGATGTTTAGTCTGGAGAAGAGAAAACTTGTGGAGGATATGATAGCTATTTTCATGTATTTAAAAGGCTGTCAATAGCAACAGGGAATAGACTTGTCCTTCTTGGTCCGAGAGAGAAGAACCAAGAATAGAGGGAACCGAGAACAGAACAAGAAGGCACTCTTAGACTTAATATAAGGAATTTTTTAGAGCAATCTAAAATTAGAATGACCTGCCTTGGGAAGCTGTGGATTCCCCACCCCCCCCACCCCCACTGGAGATCATTAAGGAAAGGTTGAATGCCTTAGTACATTGAAGGTTAGAGGTTGAAGAGGAAGTTTCTTGTTCAAGTACAAGTTGGGTTAGATGGCCTCAGAATGTCCTGGGAACTCTGAGGTTCTGTGATTCCTTGAGCTTACAAATAACAACAAAAGGCCATAGAACACTGCACATACACTAGAGATACAATATAAGGCTGTCCCTAAGGTTGTGAACATCACATCAACAAATTATACAGAAAGCAGCACTATGGCATAGTCTTAGGAGTTCCAGGAAATTCTTCCCTGGGTGGGGGTCCCACATAGACCTACTTTCTCCTGAAGTCCATATTGCAGTAAATGATATTACAATGAAAATCTTTAGCAAACAACACAGACTGAGGCCTCCAATTTGTTTTAATTCTATTTTCCAGTGATACTGTAGATGATACAACTCATTCTTACAGCCCAGAGTTTATTATAGGCAAGTAAAGCTATTTGGGGGTTGACAGAAAGGCCTCTATTAAAATTCTACTCTGGGATATCATGGTGATGGGGAGGAGACCCTAAGCTCTTATGATCTCAATGAGTAAAGTATAAATTCTGGAAAATCCTACCAGGTAGGAAAGGCTTTAAATATAGGCCTAGCAAAAAAAACTGTCTATTGTCCAATGATCAGCCTAATGAAGTTCATGGAGGTTCAGCACTAGGTTGTCCACAAGATAATGATCTGTTCAGCACCAAAAACTCTCCAAGACTGTCTGCTGTGTAACAGAGGTGTCTCTACCTGTTTCAATGGACTCAATAAATACTACAAAGAAAATACCTATTCTTAAAGACAGAGAGAGCTGGCTCAGGAAGACCTGAGTTAAATCTTGCCTCAGATTCTTACTAGCTGTGTGACTGTAGACAAGTCACTTAAAAAAAAAAAAAAAAACTATATGTCTCTGTTTCCTTAATTGTAAAATGGGGGTAATAATAGTCCCTACCTCACAGGTTGTTATGGGGATCAAAGGCAATAATATTTGTAAAAAGCACTTATAGATAGTGCCTGTCACATAGTAAGTACTAGAGAAATGTTTTCCCTCTTTTCTCCCTCCTACCTGTTTATCAGGGTTATCTTAGGGATCAGATGAGGCAACATATAAAATCATTTCCAAAACTTGAAGTGTTCTATAAATGCTTGCAATTATTAGTTATTTATTATTATTTTTAAAAGATATAACAGTGGATAGAGCACCAACCCTGAAGTCAGGAG